>JAUZNJ010058550.1:0-28412 GCA_034780135.1 Jordanella pulchra
TATATAAGCTTTGGGGAAAAAGTGAGTAGATCCCTATCTGGTGATTTTTTTTTTTTCTGTCTGCGTGTTCTTTTTTTTATCAATGCTTCCTGGCAGTATATCTTGTACTGTTGGGAAGGCTGCTTCTCTCCACTTAAATGGCACTACGTTTGATCAAAAAATACATGTAGTGCTTGAACAGCAAAGTTTACCAAACAACCTTTGGGAAGAATAACTAGATTAGTCATCATTTAAGACAATCCCAAAGCAAAGAGCTGTTAAGATGAAGTTCTAAACCAAAGGGGCGTTTCCATGTCTCAACTCAACTTCAACTTTTTTTCCACACGATGTTTCTCCTATCTCAGGTGCGTGACTACTCTGGTTTGTACACAGTAAAACTGATCCCCTGTACTTCCCCTCCAAGCTTGGAGTACACCCGTCCTCCTGTCTGCAGTCCCAGAGAGCCTCTCACTTTTGATCTGGATATCCGCTTTCAGCAGGTATATTGACCTGGATAAATATGACTTTTAGCAGCATTACTGACGATCCATTTTATAATTCATATCAGATCAAAATAACACGGGGTCATGGCTATAATATTTGGCTGAATATTTTACTTAAGTTAACCAATATGTGTCTCATTCATTCTTTCATTTTATTTTAGGTTGAAACAAACGCTAAAAAAAAACAAACAAGAAGGAGCTGTTTTTTTTCCCCTAAATTTATTAAATAAAATAATATAGAAAAAATTAGGAGCAGTACATTTTTTATTTCCTCATTGTCATATTACATTAAATATATTTATTAAAAAGCAATAAAGAATGTAAACATTTTTTTCTTTAAATGTTGTTTTTTCAGTTTTTATAGTATCTCATCTTTATAAGTGCTATCAGAAAAAGTTCAGCCTACCTATTTCATAAACAAATCAGCTGTTCTGGCACATTAAATAAGTAAAAACAAACAGCATTACTATGAAATCAGTTCAATGACAAAGTCATTAATACAGTTAAGAGGTATACTTTGATAAATATATTCAATCAAAGCAAATTTTTGGAAAGTCATTTTTTCATATTTTCATTGTTGGTTTCAAATCGAAAAGTGGAAGATGCACAGATTTTAACTTTATGTTTTCTATGTGTTACACCTTGATGCAAAAACTCAACCTAGCAATAAAGCATTTCTGTTTCTGATTAATTTATTAATCCACAAAAAGAAAAACAATTACTTGGAAGATTTAGTCCATATATATGCAAGCAATCCTGTAGAATAAGGACAAATACAAAATAATGAAATTTTCTTGATATAAGTTCAAAAATATATTTTTTTGAAAGTTAAAAAAAATATATACCATATATTTTCAAGTTCTTTTTTAAATCTACACTACATAACACGATGCCCATTGAAATTTTTGACTTAGCCACTATTTATAGGTTCATTCTTCTATTTGTGATTTTTTTCTACATGATTCTAGGTTAGCGACCCAGTGGCTGCTGAATTCAGTTTAAACACACAGATGATCCTGTTGTCTAAACGGACGCTCTGGCTCTCAGATGGCTCTATGGGCTTTGGACAAGAAAGTGATACTGCTTTCTCACAAGGTAAAGTACAAGAAAAAAAAAAAACTATGAAAAACGTATAAATGCCATACAACGTGAAGAGATTTGAGCAGGGAATTTATTTTAGTGGTCTTATTACTATCAACTGGGATTCAGAGTAAGTTTTAGCCATTTGACTCTTATGAAATATAAGAGATTGTTACCTTTAATCAAGCTAAAATAGCACTGAGTAACCTCTTGCTGGTAGATATGATTTGTATGAAACCACACTCCCACATTTCCTAACTGGTGGTTATGAATAAATGTAAGAAAGTTGCTTTAAATCCCGCAGGAAGGGGTTAAATGGCCAACATATATTTCTTCCCTTAACGTGTATTATAAAAAAATAATCAATATTGATTGTCTTTTGTTTTGTTTCTTTTTGTGGTCATAACAGAAATACTTAAACAGCCCAGTAAAGAAAAAGATTCCCTTTGCCAGTTGTTTGTCTTGGTTTTATAACACCGTTTAAGTACCTTCCTTTAAAATGTCCTGTTTTTTTCAGGTGATATTATTTATGGCAGAGTGATGGTGGATCCAGTTCAGAATTTGGGTGAATCTTTCATTTGCAACATAGAGAAAGTGTTTCTGTGCACCGGCGCTGATGGATACGTCCCAAAGTACAATCCAAGCAAATCTGAGTTTGGCTGCCTGGCCGATGCGCCATCACTGCTGTACAGGTTCAAGATTATTGTGAGTAAAAGATAACAACCTCCCTCTATTATTGTGTATGTTTTGTGTCCATTTATAGTAAGGCTCTAATTTCATGAATTTGTAATGCCAGGACAAGGCCCAGCCAGAGACCCAAGCTCGTTCATTTGGTAATGTTGCCTTTAATGCCTTCCTGGCAGTGGATGACCCTGGTGCTTTAGCTCTAGTTAGACAGTCTGGAGCAGATGGTTTCAGAATGGATTCTGCAGCTCTCTTTCAGGTCAGTACTCATATTCTGACAATCCTACACTAGGTATCTTAGTGTCATTTTATTTGGTTACTTAACTCAGCTTTAACATTTCATTCCTGCTGAAAGGAGTTTATTGTAAATGATTAAAATAGATCAGAGTCACTTTACGTGATTTTAAGACAATGCTTCTCTGGACATTTTTTTTCTTTTGAAAAGCAGTAAAAATCATTTAGCAGTCTCCACTATGAAGTGTTCAGACATTAGATAACCTCGGCTTCTAATGGCCTTGAATAACAAAGTCAAGAATGACTCAACATTTTTCTCTGTCTAATGGGCTAGAATTTCACCAGAACTGTTTTCAATTTAGAGCTTTTAAAAAGTATTTTCTTTTCCTACTGGATCAACAGATCATATACTTAAATCAGTAGAGCTGTAAAAATGTTGTGTTCACATCACTTTTCTCTTCAGAAAAAGAAATGCTTTTTTTTCCTGGCTTATTTATAGAAAATAGAATAATTCAATCTACAGTGCAGCTAGAAAGACATTTTCCAATGATCTAAATATATCTCTGCTTCATTTAATATAACGGCACAGTTTATGAAAGAAAGGGAAGTTTTATTAGTATTATTTCTGGGTGCGTTCATACTCAAAAGCTTTACAAAGAATTGCAAATACTGTTAAAGACACGTGAGAAATGTTATAAAACTCAATAAAACGAGCTATGGTTAAACATATATATATATTAACTAAAAGAGGCCCAAGAATGGATCCTTGAGGAACGCCACTGTAGTCATGGTTTGCTCAGATTTTGAACTAGAATGTCTTTCATCAAACATGTCAAAAGCTTCTTTTAAATAGTATCAATTCGGTTATGTATTTACTTTAATTAGTTTCTTTGATCCCTGCAAATATAGAATTGTATTTAATATTAATAGTTAACTAGGACAACATATTGAGTTTTAATATGAATTATGAAATTGTTACTTTTTCTTCTTTCTTTAACATAATTATTGTCCTTTATTGTAGTAAATAGAAACCCATTTAAAGTGAAATACTTAAAAGTGGTAGAGAAAAAAAAGTCAAATCAATGTATTTTTTTTATTTGTAATTTATCTCTGATAAATAAAGAATACCTAACGTTTTCCACAAAGGTTGTGTATCCTAAGGCTAACATTACAATATTTATGCATGTTATGACTGAAGCTTCTCTTTAGAAATGCTTCAATGTTCATTCTGCTCCGCTTTTATTGTTGTACCTGTTTCAGTTTGATTTGGTAACTTTGGTCCTGTTCTGTGTGGTTGAAGCAGTGCCAAAATACAGAGAGAGACCTGTGATAAGAATTGGGAAAGTTTAATAATAGAAATAGAAAACCCAAAGATTTTCCAAAGTGAGAAGAGGACATGGAGAGCAGGCAGAGTAACAGAATAAACCAGCATAAAAATCTGTGAACACCTGTGAGCTTTTATGCTGAGGTGAAAGTGGAGAATGACCATGAGACAAGCAGAGGCACACAGAGGGAAGGGAAGTAAATGAAGCTGAAATAAAAAATAAAAAAAAACACAGCAAAGGGGAAAGACTAATGCTGATCTTAGAGAAAAAAATAAAAATGCACAAAGAACAGAATATGCGTATTAACTAATAAAAATTCTCAGAGGAATTGACTAATGTGACACCTATTTAGTAACATTATACAGAAAGACATTAACCACAACGAAACCTGTTAGTCTATAATAAAGAAACTTAGACCTGATAAATCAAAACCTAAACCCAAATAAATAGAGGAATGAGAGAGGGACGGGAAAGGTAATTATCACGTACAATACATGTTTGCCCTTTTTGCAAGCTTAAAACAATATATATTTCTAGCAACGTGTTGTGAGTTTAGACTATATGTTGAGTTTAGCCTCTTCTTTGTTGTTTTTAAAAGCTGCTTCCTTTTTAAATAAAACATTTTGATTATGCATGGATGGATGGATTCAAAAACATTTAATTATTCCCAAAAGGATTTTTTTTTTACCCCTAATAGTGTTTTTTTTTTTTCTTTTCTTGGTAAGTTGATATTATTAGCTGTTGGCAGGAAGCATGTCCTGTGGCAGTCTTGCAGCAGATCTAGTGAAGTTTTTGACTGAATACATTCTGTTGTTTTTCAAAAGGATGCTCAGGGTTTTCCATAATGTTCTTCATTTTATGAAGATTTCTTTTGTTGTTATTATTATTATTAGAGTTTTCCATAATCTTTTTTTCCTTTTTTCGACACTTATTAAAACTTTAGAGAAAGTCTTAAAGATCATTCTCCAATTAATACCATATTAAATCTGTGTTTTATCTTTTCTAATAGGAAAAAAAACGTATTGTTTAATGTGCAGAAAAAAGGTTGAAGCATAATTTATATATAAACTGTCCTATCTTCTGTATTTACAAAACATATGTATATTTACTAGAGGAATAAGTTACCTGTTATTTGGAGTTTGACTCATTTGGCTTCACAGTTTTCCTATTTAATCTAGACTGTTATATATCAACCACAAGGGGGTGCTGCAGTAATATCATCTGTATAAGAAATGCGTTTAAAGTCCAATCCTTTTTCATCTATTCCATTTGGATTCATAAATGGATGAAAAATAATAAGTTGATTCTAAGCACTTTTTAAAAAACTTTTATTTTGGTTTTTGCTAGGTGGCTGCAGGGAGAGAGTGGTATATTCATGCCATATATACTGTCCGTTCCCGGGACAATGCAAATCGGGGAATAGGGAAGAGAAGTTTGGAATATCATGTGATCAGCCAGCCCCTAAATCATCTTCCTAGCAATCACCATCGTACCAGAAGATCTGCTAACAATGAACCTGACATAGTGGATGAAATTGGCGAGGAAAACAACCGCGGTACCAACATCTTGCACATCATGTTGGACCGCAGCAGCCAGCAGAAGACGAGTCCAGAGAAGGAGATCTTCACAGAAGGAATCGTTCCCCGTGAGCTTAACCAGAGAGACAGTGATGACAGTCTGGTGATAATCATTGGGATCTTTGTTGGGTTGCTCCTCACTGTGCTTCTCATCGTTGTAGTGGTGTTACTAGTGCGGTCCAAGCAGAACAAGAAAGAAGTACCCAGGAACTCCAGCAGTACAGAACCCATGGTTACTCGAAACCTCAGCAACAATGACAGTTCTGAGGTGTAACACACCAATGATTGACATTTTTTGTTTTGTTTTTTTAAGTGCCTCACAGTTAACTGAAAAAATATATTAAGATTTTTCGCTTGAAGAAACACAAACTTCAGAAGCTTTCATATTATTCAGAAAAAAAAAACTACTTGAAATATTGCTTCACTTCCAAAGACAGGGAGTGGACTGAAAACTAAGTAGGTGATGGACATAATTAGCTGCTTTCTCAAAGTCCTCGTCAAGTTGTCAGCACTCACTGGTTGTTATTGATTGGCCTTTGCTGCCAATCGATCCAAAAATAAGGTATTATGTTTCCAAAGGTGCTACAAGAGAACCGCTTACATTGAATGGCTTTGGCTGTTTTGCAGAGGGGGGGAGGGGTCACGAGAAACTGAAAATAAATCTGAAGTTATTAAGTATAGATTTTGTAAACACTGTTCATAATTAAATTTCACACAAAAAAATTGATCTTTTTATCATGAATGAGTCGTTTTTAGATTCAGCGTGCTTCAGACTTTTCCAGGACTTTGAGGTTTTATTGTGTAAAATATTTCTCCGGCGTGATCAACAAAACATACACAAGAAAATTTTTGTGTTAATGTCTATGCATGCTTTTAAGTTCTGTATTTTAAGAAGTCTAACCACTAATTCGAAAGGAATTTGTGAGAAATGTGTCTGACCTGCTGTTTTTCCATCACCTTTACTCTGTATATTCCATTATTTATCAATTTTTAATTTTTTTAAACTTCTTTTGATGTTATGGTGTTTAAACGCTGTAAAAAAAAAAAAAAAAAACAAAAAAAGTCTGGATTTTCTAATTAACATGTGGCACTAAATCAAAGTTGAGCATTTTTTGGTATTAAAGAAGAATTTAAGACAGCTGGTCTGCAGTGTACAGCTTATTATGCTAAAGGTTTAAATCAACGGTTTAAAGAGAATACATTTTACACAGAAAAACTTGTACACTTAGTGTCAACTGATGGAGATTTGTAGATTACTGTGGCACTAAAGCTTTGTGACTTGGCTGTTTAGTTAGTTTTAATCATATTTCATCAAAGGGGAATTAAATATTTTCTTTCAATCATCTTTTAAAATATGATTTTTCTACAAGTGATTATGTTAGTGATTAAATTATTTTCAGTACATTTTCTTAGGCATGCATCACCTATGCCTTTGTTTTCACTTCATTTTGCAAAAAATGTTTTATTTGAACATTTATGCAGTTTAAACATAGTGGCGTTTCCATTGAAACATCTTTACAAGTTGAAACTTTCGGTTTATCTTTGGTCTTCATCATCATATCCTGTCTGCCGCAAAAGCCAATTACCTCTTCGTCCTCTTTTTTTTTCAACACTGACCTCATTTATTTTATAAGTGCTTCGCCATCTGCGGTTCATTTTAATATTTCAACTGTTCTATGCAACATTTAGTCTATCTTTATTAGATATCACTGTTTATTAATTTCTTTGTTACCTTACATTTAACCCTGTGTTGATGTCTTGTGGTTGTTAAGCTTCTGCTTGGAGTGCATTCAGAGAGTTTTATGTATCTATGTATATACATATCCTGAATTTTACATATAGATGTACCATTTGGAAGTTTGGGGAATGGTTATTGTTATAAAAGGCATACTGTATGTGCTGTAAGAATTTGTAACATAGACCGGAAAAATTCAACATGGTCTGCAAATAAAATAATTTTTCAAGAAAAATGATTTGAGTTTTCTATGTTTTTTTTTTGCAGAATGCAAAAACTGAAAAAAAAAAAAAAAGATAAATAGATATGAACAAACCTCTGTCACCCCTGGTACAATAGTCACAGACCTATATGAACCTTAGAAAACAGTCACTCTTTGCAGTTGCACTCAAATGGGAAAATTTAGTAGAACTTGATGTAATTTTAAGAATATTTTTCGAGTATCCTAATAAAACTGGAAGTTTATCTTAATTTTTCCATTCAAAAAGTGAAACTCCTTTAGATTTAGTACACAATATTGTATAGTTAAAGTTGGTTTTGACAATTATAGCTTAAAAGTATCCTGCTGGATTCTCTTAGTGTTGAAATGAGGCATTTGAAATTTTGAAATTAAAGTTTGGAGGAAGGGAAAAATGATAGAAAAGCTTATTCTAGACTAGGTTAAAGTATAATCAGAATACTGTCGATGGTTATTGTCAAGAGGAAAACACGCCAGAGCATACATGGGCCTCCAGGAAACCTCACTAGTATTATAGGTGTAACACCTTTTGATGCAATGAACAACTAAAGAAAATAAAAATATATTTATGTAAAATGAGTCCTAACCACGTAGCTATACAATAAAATAAACACAGGTATGTTTTACTAATTATTGAACTTAACATGTTTATGTTACTTAAATGTTTTGAGCTTTATATTCTCTTCATTACAACTGAGATCAGATTCTTTGTTCTAAAGGCATTGAACATTGTAACATTCATCACCACAGTTCAGTAAACCATGTGCTTTTATTACCAGTGCATATTCATAGAGGAAAAAAAACAATGGGTAAGGTGAAAAACCTTCAACAATTTTCAAAAAAAAAAAAAAAAAAAAAAATTTAAAAAGGAAAGCAACTGATTCTCAAAAGACATCAGTGCTTCCGTTTGGCAACAGGTCAAACAACAGGATTGGTGAATTAAAAAAAAACAAACAAACCTTCAAAATCAATGTAACCGGTGATATTTGAGCTGAAAAAGCACCACAGAGTGAGAGACTAAAAGTCAGTGTTTAGATGATAAACACAGCACTGTGGATAGCCGAGTGAAACCAGCAGCCTGTCTTGACCACATCCTCCACCTCTGCTGTTGCTGCCGCTGCTTCGTACCTCTGACATTACAGCAAATGAACAGGAGGGGCAGCAGTAGCAGCGACAACATTCTCTGTGCACGAGTCTTCACTTTGGACTTATTGTTTGGCATCATGAAGGAAGGAACTTTGGCAGTAAAGACAGGTAGCTCATAAAATTAGCATTCTGAGTGGAGTCTTAAGCATTGATGTGTTCACTAGCCAATCCCATCTAATATATAGCAATGTACAGATTTGTTCTTTTTTTTTTTGTAAAGCCACAAAAATGCAAAACGTCTTAAAACAGAATTCAGATCCCATCGATTTTACTTTGTTTAAAAACAACATATTTTTCTCCATTAAACATAAAAAATTCCCAGTATTGTTCCATTATCTCTTTAAACAAACATGGATGGGGTTTCCTGAGATTTGTGCAGTGTTATCGCCTGAAAGCAACACTCAATTAAAATACATACTAATTTATCAAAGGTCATCATTTCTACTCGTTAAACGTTAAACCTAAACATTTTTTACCAAACAATTTAGCTGTGGAACCAAGGAGCACATCTGCACAAATCCTGGATCAGTGAATTCTGCTTCAAGGAAAAATTTCTCCCTTGAAAGTTTGAAGTTAACACAAAAAAACAATGAAAATAAAATATCTATAAAGACTGAGCTAGTATAAAAAAAAATAAATTAGCAATTTACAACATTTCCCCTTTAAAAGAAAAGCTATAAACAACAAGAACAAAAGATATTGTGCTGCTTGAATAAGCATTTCTGACACTCATCTCTAATGCATGTGCTGGGTGAGTTTCCAAAAAGCTCCTTCTTTTGCAGCTGCCACATATGTAAACACTCCAAGAATCCTTCATCATCTGCTGCGCTCTGAAAAGGCAAAAAAAAAAAAAAACAACAACAAAAAAAATTGCGCGTTTTAAAACCGAACATCACTTACAGAGTGATCTAATATACACAATGTACATTCATGTACAGTATATACAGTACATACAGCAAACCAATGCACAGACGGTGGTTACATTTTTACGATAGATGCCGATAAATGAGAAATGTTTAAGTGTCATTCCATTGCTGAAGAAGCAGAGCACAGTAGGATTAAAACAGCTAATGTGCACTACGGTATACAGTTGCCTGGGAAACTGAGAAAGAAAGAAAAAAATATATATTTCATGCATCTTGAAAGGTCTGCACTGATTAAATATTTCAGTCTATATAAGTGTACTGACAGCCTGGTTGTATAATAGAACACAAAGATGCCTTTGAACATTCTCTGGAACACGTCCATGGATCTGTGGGAGCATTTGTCCAAAGGATGCTACATTACTGAGCTCGGATAAAAAGAGAAACAACCTTCAATGCACATCATATAAAGGTGAAACGGGTCGACAGTTACATCTGAGAAATATGCTGATGTGCACATCAAAAGGCTGCACTGGAAAATATCATTGCACCCTGTGGATTACATTTGTTGTGTCGTCAGTGCTCCGAGTGGGGGGGTGGCCTTCTGTTTCTACTGCAGGTAGCGGTAGACTTTAAAGCAGTGGTTTCCAGAGTCTGCCACCGCTACATGGCCATCAGATGTAAGGGCCAAACCCTGGGGGCCATAAAGCGGATCAGCTGACGTGTTTATGTAAGACAGGAAGGACCCTGAGCTGTCAAACACCTACAGGAAAGAGACCAAACTTTAGTAACCAATATCAACAGATATTTTATTTTCATCTAACAAAAGTCTGTATTCTGAAGCAAACCTGGATGCGACTGTTTCCCCAATCTGCAACGATGATGTTTCCATTGCCGTCGACAGCCACGCCTGTTGGAGCATTGAACTGGCCGTTCCCCTCACCGTGGGAGCCAAATTTAAACAGGAACTCCCCGTCAGCGTTGTACACCTGTCAGTGGGATTAAATGTGAAAAAAAGGAAAGAGAAGAGATGTTACTCATCAAAGAAAATATACTTACAAAAAAGAAGAAAACAAAGCAGATACCAAAGCTGTCTGAAATGAAAAACAAAACAGTCAGGTGTGGCAACTGCTGGACTTCTGGGGTTTTTTGTCAGTTTCTTTGGTTAAACAGCTAATGTGTTTTCACAGTTTAATGTGCAAATATAGTTTTAAAAAATGAGTTAATCAGTTCATTAGTTCAAACCTCCATAAGTAGTTCATTTCATTAAAAAGCAATGAACTACTTATGGAGGCATTATTCAGGCAAATCATTACACTGAGTCAAGGTTTACTCATCTGACCCAAACTGTCACCGTGTATTAAAAGGATGATCTTCTTTTAAGCCATAAATGACCATAAATGTTCAAGGTTGACATAAATCGAAAAAATCTGGAGCACCAGGGTCCCCATCTATAGTTAGGGTAACCTTTCAAACCAAAGAACACCATCTCCACTGTCAAGCATAGCAGCAGAAGCATCATGTTAAAAACCTACGGGTGCATTACACAAAAGTGAACAGAATAAAGATGTAGGAAAACCTCCAAATTCTCTGCATCCCAAATTAACTACTGTAGATGATTGCAACATGGAAACATCAGAGAGTTTCCAAAGGAAAAGAAAGCCTGCAAACATTGCTGCCGTTTTTAAAATGAATAAAACAAGCTAATATTACAAAATCCCCTTACCCTCAAACACTATCCACAATTTAGGCTTTCAGTATTTTTATTATATAAAAAGCAATGAAAAAGAATTACAGTAGGAAATTTTTGATGGTTATATGCACGGATAATAAAAAATGCAAAAACATATTCAGAGATACATAACAAAGCTGTGTAATCTGTTCTATATTTATTCCAATATGGAAAGAGAAACATTCAAATTTATCATTATATCCCAAGATGAAGATCACATTTAGGCTATTGAGTGCATAAAAACCCTCAACTAGAATAGTTTAAGCTGAGGTTTTGAGAGACATGTTTTCTACTGACATTAGCGAAAAGAGTCTTACCTTGACTGAATGGTTATGAAAGTCTGTTACCACAATCTCATTTTTGTTATTAACAGCCACAAAGTGAGGACCTGAAAACAGTGGAGCAAACACACAAAAAAAGGAAAAAAAAAGAGTAATTAGTCATCTTTCAACAAAGAGGAAGTTCCACAAACATGTTTAACACAAAGATAGGAGAACCATATCAGACACAATCAACACATAAATAGGAGAAAGACATGACATGTGACAAGAGTTGATTTGTTTTGTCCAGTTTAGGCTCAGGAGGAATTCATTACTTACTGAAAAGAGGGCCAGATTTACTAAGCTTTGATTCCAGTGCAATGTTTGCACCACTTTTCTCTAAAAGAAAAAAAAAAGTGAGAAATGAAATTTAAAAAAAACATTTGAGCTTCAGCTAAACAGAAGGATTCCAAAACATAAGGAAATGATGAAATAATGAAAAATCCTTCCAGTGTCTCAGAACAACTTCAAATGTTGCTTCATGCAGGTTACAGCAAACGAGTCGCTGAATTATTTATACGGTTTGAACTTTTCAACGTTCTCAAATTACAACAACCTTTGATAGACCATTAGAAACCGATGTAGCGACTATGAGGTGCAAAAACTGGAATTTAGCCTCACTGAGATCATACTTTGTGGAACAACCTTTCACTGCCATTATTTCAACAAATCATTATGTCTATCTGCGCATCTAGAGGCCAAACTGTTGCATTTTCTTATTTGCAAATGGAATTTACAAACAAGAAATCCTGTCGGACTGAATTCAAAGCATCTGTTTGCATCAGTTTTTTTAGGTACCACAGTCCAGCAACTGATATTGGGTCTGGACTTTGACTAGATAATATTTATAGCTCCAATTCTCCGGTTAGTGTTGATCCTGATGAAAGGATAACATCCACCTCAATTCACAATCAAATTGATTCTCAATGTTTTCTTCCAGGATGATTTTATATTGATGTTCATTCAACTTTTCATCAACTCAACCATTCTCTATGTTTAAGAAATGCATCAAACACAGCATGATCTGAGCCAGAGCCCTTTCTATTACACATCTGTTATCTCCCCTACTATAGACGACTAAAAACTGAATTATCTACTGGTTTTTTTAACAGCTGACTTCTTGGCCCTTTGCTATAAAGACCAGATATGTGGAGAAAACACAGCTAGCCTGTCAACAATTCCTCCCACCTGAGTATGTGAATCTCCAGGTCCTCAGAAGTAACCATGGACCTCTTCAATTTAATTCAATTCTACTTTATCTATCCCAAAGGGAAATGAAATGTTGTAGTAACACATGTTTTGATTTCTCTTAACCAGTAGTTGTAGGTGTTGATAGCTGTAGGCAGGAAGGATCTTCTGTATCCGTCTGTCTTGTACCAGATCTGGAGAAGCCTCTTACTGAAGACACTCTGTTGTGGTTTAAAAATTTTCTGAAGATGATGCTCTGTGTTCTCAAAAATCTTAGCTGCCTTCTCGATTTAACCTTTCAAGAATTGAGAATTCTGTTCTTCTTGAGGTGGAAAAAAACAAGTTTGCTTTGCTTCCGAGTTTTTATACTTTGCAAAAAACTAAGCTGCTGAACTCAAAGAAAGTGCCCTCCCATTCCTTAGACTACAAAACTTTTATATTACTTAGAAGACAAATCATAAAATTTGTTCCAATTGTCACAGCACCCCTGCCAGCTGGTCCTTAAACCAACCATTACATGTACATTGCTCTGTACAGGTATCCACATCTGAGACACGGCGAGAGTTTTCCTACTCAATAATACCCATCAAAATCCTGACCAATCACACAACTTTTCTCTGAAACACTGTGAGAAAAACCATCAGCCTGTTTATCTATAAACAACACGCATCAATTTTCATTTCGCTTTACAATTATATGCTACTTTGTCTATGACTTTCAATTCAATTCATTTGTATCTATTTATATAGCGCCAATTCACAACACGTCATCTCAAGGCACTTTACAGAGACAATTAATCAAAACATACAGTCACATTGGTTCCAAGTTTTCTATCCAAGGAAAACCAGCTGATTGCATCAATAAGAAATATTAAAAAATAATAAAACAATCCTCTGAGACTATATGCAAAATATGTAAACATCAGAATTTGGAAACATGTTTTGGGTAGTTGGTGCAAAAAAAAAAAGAAAACAGTTACTAGTTAGATTCCATTTGTAAATCTGGACCAGGCATGAATTAAACAGTTATATTAAAGGTTACATTTAACCTCCAGCAGAAGATACCTGCAAAGTGTCTCTCTGAGGTTCCTTTGGCTCCAAACTTTGTCACCAGCTTCCCGTTTGATTGGAAAATGAAGACGCAGCAGGCTTTGTTATCCACAGCGATTATATGGCCATTTTTATCCACAGCCACACCTTTGGGTCCCATCAACCTTCCAGCTCCAATTTTATTCTGTGGCAGTCAAAGGCATTTTTTTTAAGTATATCAGCTTACATTCACACACATGCATCAAAGAGGAAAAAAAAAACAACATTTCTGCTCACCTTAAACTTGCCATCTGAGGAGAAAATGCTAATCCATCTGTTGTCATAGTCGGCGACTATTATGTCTCCGTTCATGTCCACAGTTACCCCCGTGGGACGCTGCAGCTGTCCTGGAGATCGACCCCGCACACCAAACCTCATCTTAAACTGGCCATCATTAGAAAACACCTAAACCAAAAAAAACATGATTATATCACAGGAGGAACTAAACAGAGATTTTTTTTCTTCTCTGATTAGAACAAACATTGACCTGTATGCACTGGTTGTTACTGTCTGCCACCACAATCCGGCCATTACTGGAAGCGGAGATGCCCTGAAGGTTTGTGAACTCGCCTTTATCCCGCCCTCTTGTTCCTGTCCCAAAAACAAAAGCATTAGATCAACCTGCATTTATGGATGTTTCGAACTGAACATTTTAGTTCAGTTTATACAACAGAGCATCCTGCAGCTCAGACACCAGTAGGCATCCAGGCTTTACTTTTTGTTTCACCCACCGACTCTGTAGATCAGCTCGTCCTCTATTGGGTTTTCCTTTTTCTTGGTGGTGCTGTACATGCTGGAGGGCCTGCGTACGGCCTTCTGTCGGACGTGGCCCCCTCCTCCGCTCGGGGACTTTACTCTTCTTTTCACATCTTCTGGTGACTGCAGGACATCTGACGGCTTGACGGCCCGGAGGCGGAACGGACTCCCCCTCACAGGCTGGTCATATAGCAGCAGGGAGAAGGTGAACTCTCCCTCGGAGCGCAGGGAATACCCCACCTCATAGGTGCCGTTCTTGTTGTCCACCACCTCAGCCTCGGTGCAAACTCCATCTGCGGAAACTATTTCTGCCTTTAGAACGGCGTTCCCAGATTTCACCAACTCTCCGTTCTTGTCTTTGGTGGTGACGGTGATGGTGGTGTGCTGGCCGACCACTGCATGTCGCAGCCCTTCACCAGTGGCCACGCTGGTGTGGCCCACAGCCCCTGTTGTGATGAGGACTCCCAGGTTTTGAATAGAACGCCGGAGACCGTCCGTCTCTACCTGGCACTCCAGGTGTCCGTTTTCATGAGGATGCTCAGGGAAGGTGTGTCTTGCCAGGGCGCTGACCCGTTCGCCCATTTGTTTCTGGACCAGTAGGATCTCGGTGGCGCTGCCATGGCTTAGAGCGTGTTCTGTGAAGCTGCAGCTGCTCTCAATGTTTTCTTTGCCCTGAAGCAAAGTGGTCAGCTGGGTTTGAAGCACCTAAAATGCATCACCATAGACACATGAGACTGTAAGTAAGTACATACATTCAAACCTGTAACAAGTAGTTACTACAAACTTCAATGAATATTAACTGGATTTGTTCTGGTAGGACCAACACAAAGCAGCATATCTTTAAATTATAATGAAAATGATAACATTTTCCCATATATATTAACAGAATCCTGTGTTTGTGTAGCTTTTTGTTGGCTTCTGCACTTCCAGGTGTCATGATACTAAAATTTCCAAATACCAAGGAAAATATTCAATGCTCGATACCATATTTGATATTAAGGGAATAAAAAATGCAAAATAATTAAAAGGCATAAAAACATATTAGCATGAAAAAAAAAAAGTTTAAATCCCAGCATGGATCTCTGATTCATAACAGAATCAGAGATTATATTAGTTAAATAAGTGTACAAATAAATGTAAAAGAAATAACACGATTCGACAATATTTTTAGTTTATTTGAGGTCTTATTATTTTGCTTGTGCTAATAATATAGAAATTTAGAATCAATAACAAAAATCTGCAAATAAAACTTGCATTTAGTATGGATACCAAGTCAAATTAGTATTGCATCTGGATACAGTTTTGAGTATAGATACTTTTCAGATTATTGAGCCATTTGACAACCCTACTTCAGCCTTCTTTTGTACGTCTGTAAAAATGACGTTTTTACTTTTACTTACGTAAAGGAGTTTATTTGTACTTCTAGTTCTTCCAAATCCATTTGTACTTTTACTTAAGTAAATAATCGTAGAACTTTTGACACATCTGCCTATACACCAATCTGTGTTCTGATCTGCTGCAGGAGTGGATTTTTTCAGCAGAGACCAGGAAGCTTGTCAGAGCAGATGAGTAGATACATGGAGATAAATACAGGGAAATGTAAATAAGAATCTGTGGCGAGACTTGAACATCGTGTTTCATACACATGGTCCCTTAGATTGGACCAGACTGCTACAAAGAGTATTTGCTTTCATTTCTTATGCGTGAAAAGCTTGTAGAGACAAACCTTCGTTGTATGTGTAGAGCAGGATTTGGGGGTTTTAAACTAATATTTTATAGTGGCTGAATACAAATCTGCACCAAAGTTTTTACATCTTCATTAGTGAAAAATAGATAAATAAAAAATATCTAGTTTTCTTTCTTCATAATTCTGTTCTAATTGGCTAATTTATGTTGATCTATCATATAAAATCCCCCCCAAAAAACTACACTTTTCTGTTTTGAAGTGACAAAAAAAAAAAAAAATCAAGAAGTAAGAAAATACTTTTAAAGGCCCTGTATCCAGGCCAATATTGCTTGAACTAATGTGAATGAAATTATAGCCTATGTTTTTTTCCCCATGTAACACAAATCAAGTTAATCATAGCTCTCTGACCTTCTGCTTGGAGCTGCAGATGTTTTCCACCTCTGTAATAAGAGCTGTCTTACGTTGATGTAATGCCTTTTCAAGCTCATCAAAAGTATCACTGATATCAGTCACTGCCCCGTTTTTCCTCTCCATTAGCTGCTTGGAGATCTCATTTACTAGGCCAATTGCAGCTGTCAGCTGAGGTAATCTGCCAACAAAAACAAAAAAAAAACAATAAAAAAGGGTTAAAATTTAGTGTAATGTGTTTACCATAAATATATCTAAAATCTTCTGAAGAAAACCTCTAACGTCGGATTTTTCAAACCCTGATAATCCCACCTGTTGCGCACAGTGTCCAGCTGGTTTTTAAGAACTGACTTATGCTGCTCCAGCACATCCCTCAGAGGAACGGTCACATGTTCCCTGTGTTCCCCTTCTGTGCACTCCAGACACATGGCTGTCTCACATGACTCACAGTAAAACTCCATTACCTACAGAGCATCAGACAAATGAGCACCAAGTTGATCAAAACTGATAAAAAGCAGAAAAGCTGTGTGACTTGTTATGGTGATCACTTTATACCGATTTACCTTTCCTTCATGGTTTGGGCAAGAAAGGGGTTGACAGGTTGTGGCTGCGTTGGCTGACTCCATTACATTACACGCCTCGGCTCGACTGCATTCTGTGTCTCTCTGTAACACTTCCATTAAGTTAGTGATGAAGAAGTTGTTCTGCAGGGCCGCCACGCCCTTCTCTGGCAAGATGGATGTCTGTCGGCAAACTGGGCAGGACAGTGTCAAAGACTGGGCAGGGATGTAGTTCTGTAGACATCTACAAGGAAAAGGTTGGGCAAGACAACGATTAGTGTCAGCAGTTTGAATCACTGTTTTCATTTTTTTTACAAGTTTAAGTTGCTCACAAAATATGCTGTAAGGTTATAAACTAAAAAACAGCTTTATCTAATAACCCTCAAAAACAAAGGTGTCCTAAAATCCCTTAATAAAAACTACAGACTTTTCCAGATACAAATTTCAATTTTATATGGTACAACTGAAAGGAGAGACACAAGGAAGGAGGGAAGGAAACAAAGAGAGAAAGAAAGAAAATCTTTATGAGAAAGGATGAGACAAAAAGAAGACAAACAATTAAAGGATGAAAGAAGGGAGGACACAGAGAAAAAAAGTTAGAAAAGGGAACCCTGCTCTTATACTTTTGCCATCATTGTGGCTAACTGAATTTCCTTTCAGGGATTAATAAAGTATAACTGCATTGAATTGTATTGGATTATTTTCCAGTCACTTGAAAATACAAATATCTAATCTAGATGATAGAGATCTTACTTCTCACAGAATGTATGCAGACACGGCAGAACCTTGGGGTTGTGATAACGATCCAAACAGATGCTGCAGACCAGGAACTGTTTGTCTATCTGTCTGACCACAGGGCTGGTGCTGCCAGTCTCACGCTTGGCCATGATGAGGGACATTCAAAAGAGACGGGGTAAGGGGACCACTGAACCTGCAAACATGAAGAGGAAGAAGCAGAGGAAATGTTAAGAAAAACCTTTAGGAAGCATTCAGGAGGTTGAGGAGGGTGTGTTTGCTAGAACAAACGGAGGAGGAAGTGAGTCATAGTTATGGCTGATTATAAACCCTTCTTTAAATCCTGTACCAGCTGGTATTTTATGCTCTCCTCTCTCTCTCTCTCTCTCTCTTTAAACAATCGCTCCCAGAGGTTTAAGACTTTCAGTCAAAGGTCATTCGGATTGAAAAGTGAAAAACAAGTTAAAGCAGTAGAGAGAAAAAAAACCTGTGATCAAACCCATAGGATACAACAACGACCAAATATACCAGTGCTTAGACTGCTCTGCAGGCACTTATATATATATATATATATATATATATAAAAGTTACATCTCTTGTTTGAATCCTGGTTATTACTTGCACTGTCAGACTGATAATATACAGATAAAAGTCCAGATAGAAGGATGTCATGTTGGTTTACTACTTAAAACAAGCTGCATCACTGGGTCAAGCACAGCTTAACTTGGCGTCACTATGATGAGTGCTACATCTGTCATGTTGTACACAGCGAGAGATTAAAACTGATACAGGTGCCCGTTTTATCTTCAGGCATCAACACATATTTTGAGTCTTAGTCTGACTGCAGGTCACAGTTTGAGAGGGAAAAAAAATTAGATGGATGTATATATATATATATATACACACACACACAGTATATATTGGTCATCATGGGTGACCAATAAATGGCTGAGCCCTAGCTACAGAGTGGGCAGAAACGACGACATGTTTGTCGACTTATTGTTTTTGTAATTAACTTGACAAAAATGGCTGATTACAATCTCTGGCCAATCACTGTGTGCATGCAAATGCTAATGGATCCTCCTTTTTGGAAACAAGAATTGAACTCATCTAACTGCAAAAATAAAGCTAGTAATAACTACAATAAATTGTACACACACACACACACACACACACACACCCACACACACACACACACACCACGACCTGTTCCCCTCACACACATACATAATCTGTATATAACCTACAACCCTTATTTACCATTATCTATCTTGTATTATAAACCTAATATTACATATTTAATCCATTCCTAAAATTCCTGTATATTCTGTATAATCTACATAATCTTTATAATATGTGCATATAGCTCCCATATTTATATTATATTTACACAGAACTTTTTATTTTATTCTTTAACCATCCTGTAAACCTGTATATAAACATCTATATCCTGTATAGCACTTCTGGCTAGATACAAACTACATTTTGTTGCTTGTACTTGCGACAATAAAGTTGAATTCTATTCTATTCTACATGATAAAATATCATGACTGACTCTAAACAACCAAATGGTAAAGAAAACACTGATAAGGAAGCTTAAGGATATATGTTAATGAAATGTTATTACCAAATATTGTAGTAATTGATATAACTTGCTATTAATACCCTTTTCTTTACAAATTTCTCTTTCCAATAATCCCCATATCCTTGCATTTCACTCTAAGGTTTATGCTCTTGGTCACTAGGATCTGTATCAGACACATGGATGACAGTAAAGGTCCACTATTCCAAGTGGCTAAATATATCATCTAGTTTTAATCCATGGCACCTATAATGTCACAGATGCACAAAATGCAATCAATAAATTTGCAATACAAAGCGACACGCTAACCAGATGAATCTGGATTCATTCCACCACTCACTTTCAGTTTGATTTCTTGTTCAAATGCTTGTTGATCCTGGAAATATCAGGATGAAATCAAAGCAGAAGGTTAAAACCTACAGTTTTAGCTGCTACATTTGCTTTAATAAATGAGACTTCTTTTTCTTAGAAAGCAAGTAAAAAGAAAAAGGAAGCTTTAAAAACACCCCTCCCAGAATTCCTGCTAGTTCCTTCCCCTGACTCCTAGCAGGCTGAGTTCAGGAACCACCTGTCTGCCTGCTGGGCTGAGACTCTCTGTGACCTGCACTGTCTGACTCACTCGATCTAACGGGCCTCTCGGATGCAGCTGTTCCTCTCTGCAGCACCCTCTAACAATGGCATGCTAGCTCTGCGCACAGCTACGCACCATACTTCATTTTTGTATAAAAGCAGTGATCACTGAGGGCTTCGTCTTAACCACAGACGTCTTGTAACTGGAGGATCTTCTCAGACACACAGCTTCTATTGTTTGCACTTCCCAAGTGATTAGAAGCAAAATCCTTTCCACTGTCCACACAACAAGGCCTCGCCCATCCCTGTCAGCCTCCCCCTTTCCTCATCTCCCATAAAGAACCCTCCCTGCGCCGTCTTCCCTGCAGCATGGATAGTGACATCAGGAGGAAGCTGGATGAGCCAAAGTCTCCAGACTCCTCCCCCATCTCAGGCTGTGCAGCCTTTTTGGTTTGCAACCATCTCCCCCCACCTTCGCTTCCCTTTCTCTGTGCTTCTAGGTTCTCCCAGCAGCCCTCCTGACACACTTCCTCCCACTCGCTTCACCACAGAAAGATCATCTTTCTTTAAAAATCAGGAGTTCTCAGAAAGTTCCTGAGTTCCAAAAAGATATTAAGAGAAAAATTTGCAAATTAAATAAACTAAAATATTGCAAAATGGTAAAATATCCAACATTTTTAAAAACTTAATAAAATGCAACTTATATTTTAGAAAAAAAAAAAAAAATGAAACCAAAACAGTTTAAAAGGGAAACATGGGAGATGAGGTGAGCTTGTTAGCATGAAATGTTTAGATCAGAACTGGCATCAAAGCAAGAAACTAGTTCTGACGTTACCCATATTCATGAGCTACAGACACCTACTTTGTGCAAAATAACCCTTTTACATATTTTAAGTTCATCATCTCTGTTAGCATGCATAGCTTTCTGCCATGTGCAAAATGCAAATGTTTGCTAATTCAACAGTTTGATTGCAAAGTATCATTTGACACTCTCCCTGTATTTACAGTTAAGTGGCTTAAGGCCCTCCCGCAGGGTCAAGCCCTGTCTGCCATCTGGATTACTGAATCATTACTGCATCCAACAGATTCAGATGACACAGCCGAGTTCATTCAACTCAAATCTGTTTGTAAAGTCTAACTCTTGAGGGGCAGAGAAAATATCAAAACACTCTCAAAAAAGATTGAGATTTTCTGAAGATCAGACAATGCTCTTAATCTGCTCAAAACTTCTGTGCATTTCCATTATGGCACTGTTTAATTGAATTCTATGAAAATGATCTATAAGTAAAATTCAGCCTAATGCACTTGGATTTAGATTGTTAGGTAGGGCATGTAGCTGTAAACTATGTGGTAAACTAAACATTTCACTATCCCATCACTTTTTTACACTAAAGTGTGAAACAAATTAATCATTTCTAATGTTTTACAAGCATTATTTGTTATAAAATTTCTCACTGCACGATAGGCTAACATACTGTGATCATCTCTTTTTATACATCAATGTGTTCTATTCACACAAATAGTCAACAAAAAAACAATGAACATGTTTTTCCTTAATTTAAAAGTGCAAAACAATTATTTTACTACAGCTGATATAATTGATATTATAAAAACCTTAACGCCTTCATTAACATGTAGGTAATGCTATTCTGATGCATAGAGAAAAGCATTAAGTGTCAAACACTCAACAAACAGAATCATTTTCAATTCTTTGTGGTGGAGATAATCACAGCTTTTTTCCTATTTCTTTAAATAAAGCAAACAAGTCTACTAGGACAATATTAGCTAATTAATGAATTAGCTAACATTGCACCCTTCAGCTATCTGACTGACCATGCATGGCAACATGTGGGGGTGCGGCAGTGCTGACTCATGCTAAGCTGGAGAAAATTCTGGTTACTTCACCACCATTTCTGGCAGTAACTTTCACAAACATTGATATGGGTAACATGTCTGTCTGTGACTAGTAACACAATGACACATACGATCTACTTCCTGTTTCTCTTAGCTTTATTCCACTTTCTACCCAAGAAATTGACTAGCTGGGAGGGTTTTGTCTATTAGTGTGAGTATTTAAACATTTTGCATGATAAATGTAATTTATTTGAACACTATATGTGTTATATATATGAAAATACCTGTTTCGATAAGATCATTAACGATTAAAAAAAAGATATACTCGGTCAGAATTAAACTCTGATGATATTTTAAAACCCCAAATGCTTTTTGTTTTTTTTTTCAAGGATTTGAAATATATTTTAAAACTGAACTGTTTTTACTGTTTTGTTAATGGCAGAATCAATAAATAGTGTTTATGTTTTACCTGCACTACATAAGGTTAACAGGTATAATGAAATAGACTTTAGGTCATTTGTGTTACTTGATAAAACTCTTGACTGTATCCAGCAGACAAGGGCCTGAATAAAAATCAAGTTATTGTTACAAACTAGTTTCAGACTCATTTTAAAGACGAATCCATTGTTGTTTAACTCAACCAGCTGCCCTTCCCCTAGATGACTGACTGTACCTGTCAAACAAGGAAAGGTGGAGTTTTTTTTAAGTTTTCAAATTGTGCTTTTTGTGACTATAAATATTTCTGCACATCTGAGCTTTGTTTTTACATATTAGAAAAATGTGGAGGTCTTTTTCAGCCAGCCTACTGGAAGCTACAAACAGTACCATTAGGATATCAATTCTCTGTAGTTGGGTTGTTCAGCAGTATGATGTGTAGTACTGTGTACAAGGCACAGCAGAAAGGGGAAGCTGTGAAGGTTCATTTCAGCTGTTGGCTGTGTACTGGACAGGCAAACTTTGGCAAAAGCCTCACTGACCTGAAATCAGAAGTGTTGGGCCTCTGTGCTATACTGTCAAGAGTGGGGTTTAAAAATAGACACTGCAGTTTACGTTTCAGCCACTTGCTCACATGTCTTCCTGCAGCAATTGTTCCTACAGTCTGCTTGGATGGTTTTAAATTTGTAGGAAAGCTGCTGTTCATTACACTGAAGTAAATGGTAGCAAGGCAGAAAGAAGGAGCAGAGATTACAGTGAGGGGGGCATGTTTAGGAGTCGCTCTCCATAAAAGCAAAAAAGTGATTATCTGCGGTACTTCTGGAACTATTTTATTCAAGCATTAAATATTATGGTTTAAAGTATTCAATGAAAAGCAACTCTTATAAAAAAAGGTCTCTAATGGAAGCTCATTAAACACAGGTCAAGCATACTGACTGCAGTGTTTAATGTACCAATAAAAATCCATTGAACAGGAACTGTGACGTTTGAGAGACACCCACCATTTTTTTAAGAGATGCTATAGCTCCATGATGAGTCATCAGTCATTACCCAGCTAACAAACAGTACCTTGTGCTTATACTTGGCTGCATCAATTGAAGGAATGTGTCTGAATGTATCAGCCTCTGTCAGAACAGAATAACTTCAGAATAAATTTTAGGGGTTTTTTTATTGCAATATTATTTTAGCTATTCATCTTCAGAGAAATCAAGCTCAGTGCTTTTATTCACAGAATTTGTTTTTTGACACCAGCTGTAGAGTTCTCTGTATAACATATTGAAAAAATGCCCAATACTAGAAATCTGATCTGTTTCTTCACTAAAAAAATCGATGTTCCAATAATATCCAATATCTGGAAGACTAATAAACTGTGACAATCTTTAAGTGGAAGAAGACAAAGTGGCTGCGTCATGTTTGTAGCCATCACTGCATGTGAGCCCACTGTGATAAACGGTGGAAGACGACAATGCGGCACGCTGGCAGAGTGTCTGCAGGCAAAGCATGCACTGCAGACGCTACCAAAGGTCGATCAATGCATGGGCAGTACCTGCAATATCCATATGTCTGCAGAGAGAGCAACAAATCTGTGGGCCCTCAGAATGCAAGAGTAATTAAAATGTTCAAGCTATATTGTGTTGTCCACCAGAAAATACTAAATAATGTTGTTATTCTAATAACAAAGGGTCAGTCTTTAAAGTGGGATAAAAAAATTGCTTTAGCCTTCTGGAATCACAGCATAAATGACTTCTATTACTGCACCAACAGCGACTGTTTAGAAACATAGACTGAAATGAATCATTTCTGATTCATTCGGTTTGGCAAAGCTAATGTGAAGTTGAACTTTTTTCAGACAACAGAGGAAGATCTATAATGGCATTTTTTAAATTAAAAGTGAATATAGTAAGTGAAGAAAAAGGCCTCAGTTTTAAAGCGATTTCAGCGAGTAAAACCCTGGTGACTGACAATGATCAGTCTAATGGTTAGTTCTAGGTTTTTGAGCAGGATGAAAGCCTTAAATACAATATTTCATTGTTTGAAAATGAAATAATCCATGTCAGTTAATCTAAAGTCATATTGTACAGCTGCATTTATTTATTGTCTATGTTGTTCTTCATAACATAATCAGATTTAATTCTGATGGCCATTTAAAAATCCACACAAATGGAGGGAATAAGCATTTTAAGAGGGTCCAAACTTGTGTAGATCTCAAAACCATTACAGTTTTTCATCTCCATGTTTCTAAGCAAGTAGAGAGACATATATGCCAGATTTCTTCAGACTAAATATAAATACGTTTTAGTATTGCTGATACAGAGAACCGATAAGAGTTAGAGTTGGGCAATTAATTGCATTTGCAATGTAATCGAAATTTAACGAAACACTATTTTAAAATTGCAGAAACACCAAATATTTTTTCAGTTAATTGATTATTGAAATAATGATCAACTTATTTGGTAATTGATTGTTTAGTTTACAGATTCTAAAACATGCAAAGTACTGAAAGAACAACCAGAACTCCTAAAGTTTAACAGCTTCAGCTCCAACCAGTTTCTGTTAAAACAAAATCTCCTGTTTGCTATCTCATACCTTTTGTTATAAGAATATTAATCAAAAAAAGGAAAAAAAATGATAATGTGTAGTCACAATCTTCATATTTGCTGAAAAAAAATGAATAACTATTTTTACCAAAATCATACAGTTCTAATACTAATACTAATACTGAACTAAATCGGATGTCCATATTTATATCGCGAATTGGTCCAATATCAGCAGAAAATAAAAATAGCAGAAGATATATCAGGCCTGTATCTTAGATTATTAGATATAAGCATCCCTAGAGAAAGAGTATTCTTCTGTTTAAAGTTCGTATGAACCCTGGGTAATAAGTAATATCACATATTAATATCGCTTTTTCTAACATTTCAGACAAAAAAATTAGTTATTAAAGTATGTATGATTCATGCTCATATCAATACAAGTCAATATTAAAAGCTACAATATCAGTATTGTATTGGAAATGAAAAAGCTGCATTGGAACACCTCTACCTAAACAAGTACTAAACAAAACTTTTCATAAAGACTTTTAAATAATCTCAGAAGTGCTAACTTTCACCTTGGATCCAGGGACCTATTTTTCCTCATCAAGGAAGGTCCACTGGCATCAGTATCTGAGGATGCATTGTCAGTGGTGTATCCCTAGTTTAATGCCTTTTATTAGACACAACAGAAAGTGCCAGTCAACTGCCTGAAAGGTTTTTCCTCAGCTACAGGAAACTACTAATTTGATTTGCTACGTGATCATGTTATAAAACCTTAACAAAACCAACTTTTACTCTTAACAGCAAAACTGTTTTTAAAACTAACTTAGGTTGATGTTAAAAGTTTTACTGGAAATGATTGACTAGTAAACCAGTTAAAGTTAGATTTTTAAAAGTGTGACACTTTTCAAAGAACAGAACAAAGAATAAATAAGAATTTGAAATTCTTGCTGACGTTTTTGGTTTACTTAATGTCTGTCCTACCAATTTAGATTTGCCTTAATTATCTTTTTTATGCATCAAAGCTTCGGTCCCTAAACTTAACCTAATTTTTATTAAATGTATCAAAACACAATACACTTCTAATCAAACCATATACTCAGACTGGTTGGGGGTTTTCCATTTAAGGAAACTCCACTGATTACATTGTACTTTTAGACATAAAATTGTAGAAACTCCTAGTTTTTCAATGACTTAAACACACAAAAAAGTGGCTGATTAATTTCTTTACTTCTAATCATTACCATTATCACTGACATAAACATGTATGATAGTAGAACAATTTTTATTTGACTTTCTTTGTGTAGAAACCATGACATGGCGATGTGTATGCCAGCATACACCACGACAGAATGCATCAAATTTAATATACAGTGTTCTCATTTTCCACAATAAGTGTTGGTTTGATAAACTTGGAGTACAGGATGGAGCCTCTTTATTGCTACATGTATGGTTCCAATGAAATCTGGATTCACAGGCCATGCTTCATCTGGATGAACTGAAGACAGAATTTTAAGTCAGTTTCATAAATACATTATAAATAGGTTTCCCCTAAATAAAGGGGTTATCTAAAGACTATCACATCAAGTGTGGAAACTCAGACCTAAATTCCCGACACAGACATGTAACAACTGCTAAGCATCTGCCCTCTGGCACAGCATCCTGGACGTCTGGTAACCTCTCATTGACCCAGTGAAAGCAACAAGAGGGGACGAAATTCAGCTGAACGCCTCCATAATACATATTCATTAAAGTAAACTTTTAACATAATTAAAGAGGCAATGATACCAAATGATAAACAGAACAACACCAGCTCACAGTCTAGGCCAGAGGTGCAGGAGTGATGCATTGCCTTGATGCTGTTGCTGCAGAGCAATTCTCACAAGCAGTCATAGGAAAAGCAGTGTGCTGATTTATGTGCCCCCAGAGCTTCCCAGCTACAAAACTCTATAGAAATTCAGATGAGATAAACGATGAAAGATCGCCCCTAATCCTGTAAACAAAAGAACATGTATGGCTGATGCAGAGCCAAGCCCGCAGACTGCAGCAGAGATGCCCACCTGCCACAGAGCCCAGCCGGCAGCCAGCTCAGAGCCAAAATGGAGAACTGAGTGGGCTGCTGGAGGAAGCAGGGACGAATCAGAGAAAAGCAGAACATTTTCATACAAACAAAGCTGAACTTATAAAAAAAATCCTTGCTGGATAACAACTAGAGAACACACTGCCACACAGAACAACAGCTGATTACAAATAAAAGCCTCTCTATGATTTGTCAATGCACAGCTGCTTGAGATTGACCAATCAATTATTCATCTGCTTCCTCCCTGTTGATTTTACATTATGGAGTCCAAACATGATGAGAAAGCAGAAACACAATCCGCATAAAAACAAATGAACTGTCCAGATTGGATGATACTCACATACGCTCCCAAACAGGAGGGACCGGAGGGTCAGCACTGCAAGCTGCTGAGAAAGACCCCCATTGTCAGTCTACCCAAACCTCAACAACAGATCCCACAGACAAGGCGACAGAAAGGAAAGGGCAGGGTCTGTCTGGAAGAATACAGGGACAGTAACGAAGAGGGCGAGCGAAAAGAGCCGAGAAGGGGCGTGGATTATATCTAGCATTGGTGAAATCACCAGTGGGAGGAGCTGAAGTGCCCAATAAAAGGAGGAGGGGGAGGGCAAGGGATATGGAAATAAGCTGACATCTCAGGATCTGACTAAAGGGAGAAGCCTGTCTGGTGCAAAGGGGCTCGGCTTGTTTTTAATAGCAACCACCCCTTAGCCTTAAAAGGACAAAGGATGCAGTTTATTGCGTCGAGTATTTAGTGTGCTGGTGCGCAATGCATTGTTAGGCTGTAAAGTCAAAATAAATGTGAACTGAAAACATTTTCTGTACCAGCTGGTTATAGTCACCCACATAATATTCATCAGTGCTACACAGAGAAATAAAATAGATCTACAAACGGGGGGATAGAATAGAATAGAATAGAATAGAATAGAATAGAATAGAATAGAATAGAATAGAATAGAATAGAATAGATAGTTTCTTGTTAAGCTATTCTGTATAAGAGAGGAAAAAGATATTTCAGCTATTGGTTAAAACGAAGCATATTTAACTAAAAATTAGATTTGTTCAAATAAAAAAGTAAAAGAAATTCAGGAGCTGGTTTATCGAACAATGAGAAATAAATTTTTAATATGGATTGTAGAAATAAACCTTTCCAGAGGAGGTCAAAAACTGTGCTGATAGTCATCGGCATATCTAGTTATATTTAACATTTGTGCTCTTTAATACTGACAAATACTGAGTAGTAGAAGGTGTGAAAATAATTCTTGACCAAATCAAAATCCTGCAAAACTGGCATGTTTGTAAACAGCTATTGGGGTTGTTGAAAGCAGCAAATATGACAAAGTCTAACAGCTGTGGGAGGAAGGATCTGTGGATGAACTGCTTTTTACATCTAGGATCTAAACACCTTTATGCTCTCTGGCTCTGCAATCAAGGACTTGTAAGTCCATCCATCCATCCATTTTCTTTACACCCTTGTCCCTAATGGGGTCGGGAGTGTTGCTGGTGCCTATCTCCAGCT
>JAUZNJ010058561.1:0-28409 GCA_034780135.1 Jordanella pulchra
TTTCCCTGCTTCAGCTCAGATGTTTCTGATGACTGCAGTTCAGCAAAAGGCTGTTAATCAGCTATCAATGGAAATCAATTGCGCTGAAACAGGGAAACCTCTGACAACTGCAGGACACCGGCCCTTGAGGACCGAGATTGGGGAAGCCTGTATTAGAATGCAGGGAATTATGAGACCGAGACCAATGGATCTGTTCGTTAGCATAACAGCATGCAGCTATATGTTTCTGTGTTTCTGCAAACACATACTTGCTTTAAATGACATTTGCAAATGTTAAGTTTTTGACACTTAAAAAAATTATATTGCCATTTTATTTTTTTTACCATAAAGATAGCATTTTACTAGCTGTTATTTGTAAAGCTTGCAGTGGCTCCTCAGAGATTTTTCTCTGCAGGTGCAGTACTATAGGGGATTAAGCACTGAACTGGGACTACTACGAATCATCCTTTGTTCCTACATTAATGCTCAGAGATGCAAATCGGTTCACTCAAATCTGCAAAAGTCAGCAGTAAGGTAAAAAAATATGTGGTATTCTGCTACTTTAACCTATAAGAACAAATATTTATAAATATGTGTTTCATAAATATGTGTAGTGTAGTATAGACAATGAATTTGCTGTATTTTGTTTCCCAAGTGTGGGAAAAAAATATTTAGTAAATTCATTTTGAATTCACTTGACACATATGGTAAAGTAGATATAAGATTATTATCAAGTAAAAACATGTAAAATTACTTAGAATTAATTAGTTTAATTATAGACATGATTTTTACTTATATTTGTTCTTGTATTGTGTAGAAATTAAGCAAAATGTTGTATTTTAAGGAATGGGGGGGACTCGTTTTGCCAAAAAAAAATACCCAGATATCCAAATGAAATTGGCAATAATTTCAGTTGAATATAAAATCAGTTGAATATAAAAGCATAAGTATGCCAATTTAGGAGATATATTTAACGTTGAAATATTTGCAATGGTTGAAACAGATGATTGTTCACGCCACATGATATTTTCAAAATAAATTGAAAGTTGAGAACCTGAAAATATGATACAGCTGAAATAGAAGTAGTTTCTAATTACTGGATGGCAAATCACATGTGAAAAATGCCTAAAATGGCAGAAAATACATATAAAGTACATTCAAGCTAATTTTAATATAATATTTAATATATGATACTTAATATAATAATGTTAATATAATATTAATTAGGGCTGTACAGTCCCACCACATGGTATTTTGACAACTTAAGTTGTTTAAAAAAACTTACAAAATAAGTAGGCTAATGTTCTCTTAGAAAATCATATTGAGTGCAACTATAGAATTGCTACTTATATTGTATATTTTTATGCATTTACACTTTTCTTAACTAGGCCTATGCAATTAATTTTAACCGGAACTGGTTGTTTTTTGCAATGAAAATATCAAACTAACCCGATATTTGGGATTATAAGCTTCGATGATAAAGTTATATCTCCATTTTTCTGGGGGATGCGATGACTTTTCCATGGAAAAGATTATGAAAGCTTAAGATCTGCCCACTTTTCCTCTTGGCCCTCTTACTTGAGGACACAAACTTCATTCATCGCGAGCAAGGAGGGGCTCTGCTCTGCGCTGAAAGGTCACGTGTAGTACCGAAAAAGGAGCACTGTTGTCGTAAAAAAAACTTTGTCAGCGCCTGAGCGAAAATGAGTGTTTAGTTTTATTTCTGTTCTTTAAGTATTGGATGTACATTTACAATTTTGTCTTTTATGTATATATAGGTTGTCGGTTTTTATGTCCAAAATATTACTTTTGGTACGCAAAAGAAATATTTTAGTCAGTCACGTGACTTTTCCGGAAGTCAACAAACAAGAAATGTAGCACAAACAAGCGCTTCATAAGAAATCTTTTGTTTTACTTTAAACCAGTTTTAGAATGGGTATTTTAAACGCAAACCTACATAAAACCAGTGTGATAAAGATCAAGCTTCGAAGGAACTGAGAACCGTTTTTTTTATTTGTTCTGTTTTTTTTTAGGTAGTTCTTGTGAAGTAAGTCAGATTTTCGAAATGCTTGACGGATCCCTCTCAAAAGTAAACGTTGTTCTTGTAATGACTTATGGAAGTCTGGTAAGTTTCACCAAATGTTTGCTTAATTTCATGTCAGATTGATTCAAAGTTTTCTATCTGAGGGGAACCAGCTGATTGCATCGACTTATTGACTCGACAACAATCCCTCAACAGTTAAAACTGGGCAACTCAGCTTTTAAGTAATTATTTGAGGGTTAACAATTTGCTATCATTATTTGATTATCTACATGCCAAATTAACTGGCAACTATTTAACTAAATAAGTAAACTAGTTGCAGATATATTCATCGCAGCAATAGCAGTAAAGTTTATGAAAATGTTAAAAGTTATTCAAGTTGTATACTAAACATTGTTGGATTTTATTAAGTAACTTCACATCTGCTGTACAAGTTTGTTTTTTTTACAGGTTTTACTTTTGTGAGTTCCTTCATGTTTTTTTCTTTGCTGCTGATAGACTTGAATGAGCTTATGTATCAATAAAGGATGCTTCTATTGAGAGACACCATATTTAAAATACATATTTTAAAACATAATGTGTAACGTCACATCAGATTTGCTTTATGGTTGGACAATTCCTGAAACTGCCTTAAATTCAAACTGTAGTTGTCAAAGAGAGTCTTTCACTGTGAAATACAGATTGATGATGCGTCACATTTTTAGGATAAAACTATTTAACAGTCATTTACATGATCAGAATATAAACAAAGAGTGCATACAATCAATTTGCTTTTTTTTTTTTTTTTAGCAAAAACCAAAGTATTTGCTATCATTTTCCATACTTAAAAAAGATTAATCATTCCAGTTTTACTGATAACAAAATTAAAAGCAATGTTACTGTATAGATAATATTTCTTAATATCAAGTATATCATACATATCAATATAGATCTGTAAAGCTAATATGCTTTCAAATGGGTCCTGCACAGATTATTATAGAACAATACTCTGTTATAACAGGCTTTAGCAGCTGACTACAGCTGTCTGAAAGAGGCTTACTGCCCTTATCCATAGCTGACAACACATGTAATATGAAGCAGATAAGAATGATTTCTTGCTGCCAAAAACAGGAACAGTAATCTTGAAATTAATGCGATATTGCATCAGATACTATCGCAAACAAAAAAATTGCACAACCGTATGAATACATACATGTTCTGAGATGCTGCTTATCCTTATATTATTTTCTCTGAATAAAGAATTGTAATATATTTATCAACTGTTGATGCAATAAGAGTGATGGAAAGCAAAGTCAAGTTTTTTGTATGACCCATTGAATATATATTGCTGTACTGCAGGCTCAAGTTAAATAAAATACCTTATGGGGGAAAAAAAATGTTAAAAAAATAACTGACTAGAAGCTCTGTAGTTAAAAGAAAGAGGAAACAATTAAACTGTGGTAACTTTAAATGTGTCGTTACATATTTCCTGTGTTTTTTTCACTGTGCATGTTTGTACCAAAAAGAGGTTATTTAAAAAAAAACAAAACAAAAAAAACAGGAAGTCTTGTTACTCCATCCCTGTAGACAGACTGAAATAATCTGTTCCTCACATCTTGAAAAGAAACTCCACAGTTTCTTTGTTGTACCAGATAGTTTTTTGTTGTCTTATTATTTTATTTGCTAATGCCTGAATAAGAAGTATTTCTCTCTATCTTGTGTTCAGGTGTTTGTTTTGCTGTTCATCTTTGTAAAGAGACAAATAATGCGTATCGCCATAAAGTCTCGGAGAGGCCCTCATGCTCCCATTGGCCACAGTGCTCCTAAGGTAGAAAAGGTTCATCACAAATTAGATCCTTCACGGTATCTATCATTTGAATCTGTTGTTTTGGTCTTGCAGAAATTGAAACAACTAATAGAAGCCCAACTGTGTCAGGTCCAAAAGATCCACTTTGAGCCTCGTTTGTTGTCCCCAGCTGATGACCGTCTAACCCAGAGGCAACAGTCTGGTTAGTGATGCATCCACAGCTTGTAAATCATCAGAATTAGCCCCAGTGTTAAGGAGATTTCTCTGCGGTGTTTGTAGGCTTTGATGACTACCTGTACAGGATGAAAGCTCTAGACGCTGTCCGGGACACTGGTAATGGTCATTTCTAATGTTGTAATTGCATTTGAATTAATCCAGTCTCTCATAGCCACGTCTCTTCTTTGCTTCCTTTAGATTTGCCTTTCCGTGAACTGGGCGGCGCCTCCACTGCTGTTACTGGGAAAAGATTTCGAACCTGGCTGTTGCAGCTGCGAAATTCCCACAGCGCGCTCCGAGACGCGCAGGACTCCCCGATTGACAGGGTGTTAGATGGATACAACAGAGCACGCCATGGCGCCGAGGTCAGCAGCTTCTCTCATTAAACACATCACTCTTCAATGTGATGTCATCAGTTACTGTGAGGCAGTACATTTCCATGTCATTATAAATATATATAACTGATTTCCTGTATATGAACATAGCAAACAATCTTTACAATATAAAAGCTAACGGGAAGCGTTTTGTTTGGGTTTGTAGTAATAACTTCAGTGTAATAATCTCATCTTTTTGTTGACATCCCAAACTTTGCACAGCCTCCCATCAGAAATGTCTTACATTCTTCCTGATATAAACGTTTGGCTTTTATCAGGCTGGATGTTGATGGTTGTATGTTTGCATGCTGTCCCTGGGTCAGATCCGAAATCTTTTTAACTGATAAGCCCAAGATTTCCTGCAGTTCCCAAATGTTTTCATTGCCTGCTTATCTTTACAAATTAGGAACCATTGCAAATCCCCCGAGGTTCCCTTGATGCATATTTTTTTTTTATTTAGGTTTGGACTAGTGATTAACACCATATTGTAGAATGATCTTCTATATCAGTAGCATAATCCGACACATCAAGGGTCCTCTAAAGGTTTGAATTTCTTAAAGCATAAGAGTCTTGGATGTTTCATTCTGTGCTCTACCTGTTTGTGTTTTCAGACTTTCGGAGAAGCAGAGTTTATCAAGTACCGGGAGGCTCTGACTGAGCTGGCTGCTATGTGAGAAAACACAACCTCTCCCCACTACACTCTTTTTCTCTTTTTGTTTTTTTTTTTTTTTTGTTTTTTTTTTTTTTAATTTGCTCTCAAGGATAATCCCAACCTGGAATGTTGATTGCGCAGTAAACAATCTGCTTTTCTGTCCTGTTGCTCCAGCGTGAAGTCTGGCAGCGGCACGCCGAGCCAACAACACCAGTCTGCAGCCAAAGACCTGACCGCCACCACCAAGCCCACCAGCCCCTCCTCCTCCTCCTGCTGCTCCTCCACCACCCAAAACACCTACCTCACATTTGCAGGGCTGCAGTGCAACAAGAGGCCCAGAAACTTTCTGGAGCTGAAGAACTTCAAAGACAACTACAACACACTGGACAGCACGCTCTGATATATTTACACATCTGTCCAAAGCAAAAAGGTCAAAGATAAATACTACTGCCTGTAATCCTAGTGCCTCGCTCACTGTCACCTGACAGTATAAGATTAAGCTAAAAAACACACTGCCTTTATCTAACATGCACTGCAGAATGCTGCATATCTATTGCTCGTTGCCTGAGTGTATTATTGCATGTAAAAGTGCTGCAGTAATATAAAAATAACTGATAGTAAGTAGGGTTGATTTGACCAAAAGAAAAGCACCTATAGAACTTATTTTGCAACAGCATAGGACAATCAGTGTTTATTGCACAATGTCATCACCTCTGCAGATATGTTCAAGTTAAACACTTGTATGTTAACAATAACGGTTAATAGTTATAAACCAGCGTGGGCATGTTTTTTTTATAATGAAAGATAGCTTTGCTTGTGTCACTAATGTTTACTTTTATGTTCTTACTTTGAGCCATGGATTTATTTCCTTTAAAGCCTCATTTTACAGAAGCCATACTTTTCAGGAATTTAATTAAGTGCCTTTTGTTGATCAGTTTTTGTCACTGATTAGTTTTTTATTGTATAGATTTGTGTTAGATTAGAGGTACAACCTCAGGGCAAGACTGTTTCTTTAGTTGTATAAACCTGCTGATATCTGAGAGGCATTTAAAGTGTTTAATATCCGATTGTTTTTTTGTTTTGTTTTTGTTCCCTGTGGTTTTTATGATGTATGTTGCCATGCAAACAAAAAAACAGGTCATGATGTTAAGTTGATTTTAAAGCTAAACACTAAACTTTGAAATACGGGTTGCTTGTCATCTCCTTTTTAGTGTAGAAACAGTAAATTTCATACATGTTTTTTTTTTTTTTTTTTTTTAAATCATCAAAAGAAAAACAGCTAAAGTCTTTAAAACTAATGTAAGGGGAAAGCACAACTTTAAAATTGTTTTTTCACTGAAACACAGAGAGCCTTCTAACTATATGATATTTGAGAGATTTAAGATTTTAAGTGCAAGAACCCAAATATTTTTTATAACTAATGCAAATATTTACAGAGATTTAGTTGTGTTTTAAACTACGTTTGCAGTGTTAGTTATATTTCACTGTACTGTTATTCAAAAATGAAGCCTTGTAATTATCAAAAGTGTAAAAAATGTATGTAGTATACAAAATCAGTTCCCAATTTGTTATTTTTAATATCTGATAATTATTTACATTTTAGTATTTGATTAGATTAGGTAAATAACCGTCTTGATCATTTTTTTTTTTTTTATTTCTTTTGATATCTAATATTAATATAGTATTTTTTCACCTTACATACATCATTTAAACATGTATATAAAATAAATAGCAGCAGAAATAATTTTAATTAACACATCTTTCATAATATATAAAAAAATATCCAGGAGACTGAGATGGACCCAGGATAAAGGGCCCTCAGTCAAATTCTGATAATGCTAATATAGAGGCTGATATATATATATAAAACTATATTGTTTTTGACATGTTAAAAAAGTGAGACCTGTCAAAAGAGTCAAAATTAACATTGTGTGATGATTCATCTCAGGTAATGTATTTAATTACCTGATGTCTGGTTGAAAACATCTTGAAAAATAATTTTAATGTCCTTAAAAATGGAAGATTATAGCAAAGACTTTTATTTTTTTTGCTCTAAAACGTCTACAAATTCATCGCATGTGTTGTAGTGACAAAAAGTCTCCAGCAGAGAGCGCCCTTAACGTAATCCTATAAGTTTGAAGTGAAAAAGGAGTTTAAATCTTAAGCGTGTAAAATATCCCCTTGAGGAATTTTAGTATTCTTTTAATCAGAACGTTTTTCTGTAGTTTTCAGAAAAAGCTAAAACCTTGTGTTTCTATTGCTGCAGGATTTATTTTATATGTTTTTACACTATAATCTTTTACATACAGATACATATTTGTCATCACCCTCTAAAAATAATGAGACATGGACTTATAGATGAGTATTTATTTAAGGCGTTTTTTTCTGAAAATCACAGAGATAACATATCAGGACTCAGTTTATACAAAAGCTTTTCTATCACACAGCTGTTATTTTAGCATAAATAAATACAAAGCAGAAAGTTGTTTGAAATTTAAACATCTAATTACATACATGGAAATATGTACATAAACAAGATATGGATTCAGACAATGATATGGAAGTGAAATGTACAATGTATTTAGAGGAATGACGATGCAAATCAAAAAAACTTCAGTTTTCCTTCTGTGTCCTCACAGCTTTATAAAGTGCCCTTCTGTTTCTGGGGGAGCAAAAAGTTATATGAAAAAAAAAGTTTTTTAAAATGTAAAAAATCCAAAATGCAAACTGATTTTTATACATTTCTCTCTCTATATATATATGACTTTGTTTTTCTGAAATGACCATATATTCACACAGAAGTGAACAGAGCCAAAGAAGACTGACCGTCATATTTTAACTCAACATTTAACAGTTCTAATAACATTTTTATCAGGACAGGTTGCTAAGCAACAGCGCATAGATGCTGCATTTCTTTATTACAGCCTCGTGATGTGGTCAGGGGGAAAAACGACTACAGTCAACCTTATAAACTCAAAGTTCATTTGTGTGATTAAAAATGAAACAGGGCGGAACAAGCAGAGCATTCACTCAACTAAAAGCAAACACAAAATGCACTTCTGGGTCTCTACTGGATCTACATTGAAGCTGACTTACACACAGTTGTGAGGCAAATACCCAGTGGCTGCTGCTAATCACTCCTTGGTTCCTTCAAAAGAGGTTTAGTTAAAACGCAGCTATAGCGGAGGTGTTACAGTAGAGGTTTGAGAAAGCTCAGCTCTGATCCTCCTCATGAAGTTCGTCAACAGAGCTGCTGTCTGAGTTCAGTCAGAAAAAACCTGCTGGTTCTGGTTCTTTCATGACTTGATCTCGATGACTTTGATGAAGGGGAGCGGTTTGTTCGAGGAGGTTGATGGCTTCAGTGGTTTACTACAACAACAAGAGGAACAGAAAGTCATCACCTCTGTGGTCAAAGGAAACAGGAGTGAATCATAAAATGTAAAATAAATAGAAATACTTTTTTTTTTATCAGTGTTTGCCATTAAATTAAGACAAATCTGTCCTCCTTTGGGTCAATTAGGATTATCAAGATTATCATCATTTGCTTAATGTCAGATTAAGGAGAAAAGGAGTTTTAAGATTTCTCAACTTAGTTCAGATTTAAAATCTACAAACATTTTCTCAGTATTTGATGAAATTGGGTCAAATCCTTTGGGATATTGTTCTACAAGTTTAGATAGGAATTTGACAACTAATTCCATTTGAAAGTTTGGAAAGTCTTTTTAGGTTTGCTAATAAAAAAAGAAAAAAAAGGTAAAAGGAAAAGCATAGTTAAACAAGGAACTCTCTTCTTGTCGTGCTTCTTGACTTATAGAGATCAGCACACATCTGCTACTTCTCTTTTCTCTGCCAGTTTGAAAAAGTGCCAATAAAAATGTCTCTTGTCACATTAAGTCTAAAACCCGGGAAACCAAGGAGTCACAAATTATTAATCAGAGGTTTACGACACATCTTTTCTGTTTCCATGACTAGTTAAGACTTTTGCAACTGAACTGAATTGTAATTATTGTCATTAAGTAAAAAAACATTTCCAGGGGTGGGATTTATTTTCCCAATGATAAGATAAAATTATTTATCTGTCCTACATTCTTTAAGATAGATAATGCTACTACAGCAAGATGAGTTTATTTAAGGATTTCTGTTGAATTAGACACATCTTACGCAGGAGAAATGCAGAACTAAATAGGTTACCTGTAGACTATCTGTTGGTTGCGCTCTGATGAGAGATAGGAGTTTGACCTTTGTCCTCCCAGGAAATAGTCCATCTGGTCACGCATTTCTCGATTCTGCACAAACAAAAAGGATTCAGAGCTTCTTTACAGTATTACCAAGCAGTTCATCATCTCTTTCCAGAAAAAAAATGGGCCTTTATCTTTAAATTCACTTCAACATTCCAAAGAAGCTTCACTATCACAGAAACCAGAAGCAGCTCTCACCTCAGCCTCTAAGAATGCCACTTTCTCCTCCAGCTCTCTGATCACGCGATCTCTCTCTTGGATCACCATGCGAGAGTTCTGGAGCTAAAGACGAGCAAACATAGATTTCAAACAGTGAGCAAACCTTGCACAAATATGAGCACAGGCAGGATGAGTGTGGGGTATGTGCTTCTCACCTGCTCGATCATGTGTCTGACTTTCCTCTGTTGGCTTTTCAGCATGTCATCCAGATGGTGGATCTTTTCTTTGAGAATAGCAACCTCCTTCTCCAACTGCTCAGCCCTACAAATACACACAGACTATTACGGCACGCTGTTCTCTTTAGGCAATAGTGAACAGCAGAAGCACTGGCCTTCGAAAATATTAATACCCCTCAAACTTTTTTCCCTTTTTTTACATTTTGTATCCACAATTTAATAGAACAGAAAAAGAGAGGGGGATAAAATTATGCATAATTTTCAGGATTTGTTCATTTTTTTGCAGAAATTCTCTTTGCTTGGCTGTCACTGAATAAAAGAAAGCGGATTTAACCTCAAATCAAGTAAATAGGGTCCCTTTGCATGTAACCGTCCTTTCACACACCAGCTGCATCAATACAGCAATAGAGAATGAACAATATCAGAAAGCAAAAAGATCAACTTGTAGAGATGTTCAAAGATGAGAGGTTATAAAAGCACTCTACACCTACAAATCCTGACCTTTAGAGGAATTGAGAAAATTTTACTTTCAAAGAAATTGTAAGACATCAGGTTTGCAAGGCAGCTATATAAACAGAGAGGATGTAAAAAAAATGTATGTAGAAGTTTTGTTGGTCAAATTAGACCAACTTTTGCCTTTTTTGTCCACATTCTAAACTTTAAGGCTAAAAATCCCTACAGACATCATAATCTACACGGAGAAATAAGGCTGTGATATAATCATGGTTTAAAAAAAAAGAAACGGTTCAGAGGTGATGAAGATATAAAGACAGGCTAATCTAGAAACCTATAAGAAGCTATAAAAGACTTCAAACCCTGCAGCAGGACAACCGTCTGACTTCTGAAGGCAACAGCTACCTGTTGTTAGGTCTTATTTAAGAGAACTGCGCTATGGCACTGTGTAGGTGTGTAAGCTGACCTCTGCTCCCCCTGGTGGCCTTCCTCTCTGATCTTCCTCAGCTCGCGCAGTTCGTCCTCGCGGCTGCGGATGGTCTCCATCAGGGCGGCGCTCTCCTGCTCCATCCCTCCCAGCAGCCTCTGCAGGTCTTCGATGCGCTGATCTTTCTTCTCAACTTCTTCTTCTGTAACCCTCAGCTTCTCCTCCTTGTTGTTCAGACACTCTCGAAGTCTGCTGCCTTCAGCCTAAGGAAAGAGTTCAACTTGTTCAGCTGACGCCACTCATCATGAGGAGATGTAACCTCTGTGGGTATGCATCACCTGCAGTTTCTCTCTCTCCTCCTGGTGCTTCTTTTCCGCCTCCTGCAGCTGTGCATACAAACGCTTGCTGACCTCTCTCAGCTTTTCTCTTTCTGCTTCCTCATCTGCATCCTGTGGATAAACAACAAGCTGTTTAACTTTGCTGCATTACACCAGGACACATGTTTTGATGATAACCTAATAAAAACTGTTTTCGTTTCGTCCAACCTCTGAGAGCTTGTCTGTCATAAAGAAAGCGGGCGTGTCTGCTCGCGTCACTGGAACATTTAGGCGACGGGAGCTTGGCTCTAGTTTCTGAACATGTAAGGCGTGCGACGGGGCCGCGGTGTGACTCACGGATACTACTGTAACGCGAACGTAAACAAAAGGATGCTTTGTTTTTGATCGTTGCCTACAGAGCGTTAATGGCATGCAGACAGTTGTGGAGGTGAGGAAATGTGTGGCCCAAAGACCCAACAGGAAAACTATTTTAGCTTGAAGCATCTGTGGAATGAGGAGGGGATGAAAACAACAAACATGGGAGGAACAGAGCGTGCTCCAACTGTACTTTTTTTTTCCCACACACCCTGGGGAAATATAGGGAACATTTACACTTTCACAACATTTTGTTCTGCTCTTTTCCCCATATACCCTCTCTGTTTGTACCTCTGGGAGGGGACTGCTTTACACAGTGTTCTATGAACCGAGGCTACAAACTTAACATTCGATACGTTCACTGGAAGTCTCACAAGTGCGCGAAGAATCATCTTGAAATAGATCTAGTTGACGAGTTCATCCTCTCACCTGTCCATCTGCTTTGGATCCACTTTTAGGAGCAGACAATCCGTTCTTTCTGAACGGGATGCCGACCTTCCACCCGTTTGTCTGCGGCTGGAGAGAGAAAAGGAGGAAGTCAGCAGGGCAAGAAAGAACCAAGGCATGAATGATAACTGAGGTGAAAGGAAATGCCATGAAGCACACAGGATGAGATGAAGGCCAGTGCTCAAGCTACATTCAGCTACCTTGTTTTTGGCCGCCATCTGCTCCCTCAGGTTCTTCAGACAATATCTCACCTGCAACAGAAACAAGCATGAAATGTTAGTCAGAGATTCGGTTTTTTTTCTATTTAATTTAATCATATTTTGATTCTAGGACACCCCGTAGCTCTGCAGCATTTGAAATTATTCCATTTCATGACCATTAGCAACAATTATAAGTACATCCTAAAATTGGATGTTACACATTACAATATATTCTTATTATACCATGTATATCTAGAATTAACATTAATAGAGGTTGATTTATACAAGTCCTTTAAGGCAGATGCTGAATATTTTTTTAGCCTAATTCTTGGAGCTGATGTCGCTTTCTCTTCCTACATTTACATGATAAAACGACACAATGATAAGTCTTAATTCAAACAACAAACTTCCCCTGCTCTAAAAGCATGGCTGTTGAATGCACTAATAAATTTGCCAATGCATGCACATACAGTATCGGCCAATAACGATCCAAGAAAAATAAGAAAACTACTAATATCAGCCGACTGATAAATCGGTTTATTTGTTATCTTTATACACTGGAGGTTGTTTGGCTTTAGATATGCAAGAATCTGTTGGTTTTTGACTGATATTCAGAGTGATTTGTTCTCATCCATGACTGTTCCAGACTTTGTTTTTCACCTAAAGATGACTGCAACCAAAAACACTCTTTAGTGTAGAAGTTGTAACAAAGTGGGACTATCCATTTGATACTGTGGTTAAAGGTGAAGTGTTTGAAAATATAGTCAAAGATTCACACAGATAAGGTCTCTACTTCTAATCTAAAAATATGCAACCTCTCAAGTCAGTAAGACTAGAAGAAATAATTTATAAATATATTGAAGCTCCTAACAAGAAATCAGTTTAAAAATGTAAAAAGTTTACAAAGCTCTGCATCCCTATTCATTAGTATAATCCAATTCTGTTTTTTAAGGGTAGGCTTATTATTATTATTATTTTCTTTTAGGACAGTTTAGACACACAGATCAATTTAAACTCTAACTGGAACTCATGAGGTTCAGGATAAAACACAACAGTGCAGTTCAGTTTAGGTGGAAAGGAAAAAACTGTAGATGTCTCTGAATGGCACTTTAATAGGCGTATTTAGTCGCATCCCTCATTTGTTTTTGACATTTTACTTTTCTTTTTACATGCATATCTAAGTCTCTTCTGTTTTATCTGAGCAGGAAAGTAGCGAGCTGTGATCAAACCAGGAAGAGGAAAGCAGCATGTGTGGCAGATGGGTTCTTCACATGATCCAAATATGCAAATACTTCAGAATCCAGGAAACATGTTGGATAACAGTAGTTTCATTCAGTTATAAACAAGTTAGTCAGGGACAGTCAGTTCCCTCACTGACCTCCTGTATCTGTGAAACTTCATCTGACAGCATCTTCAGGTTCTCCTGTTCCTTCTGCTGTTCTTCTCTGCGGGCCTCCAGATAAACCTGGAAACAAAGAGGCACATCGATATCAGACACCAGCGTCTAGTTAAACACCTTCACACACACCAGACCTCCAAATCGCCGCACACACCTTAATGATCTCCACCTGCTCCTCTCGCTTCGACTTCACCGGTTCGGGGTAGGAAGCTGTCCTCTCGCTGGCCGGCTGCACCAGTGCGTAAGCTCGTCCGATCGGCTGCAGATAGGCAAACAAGAGGAGGTTAAAAGCGCCGACATTTTTCCAACATCTATCAAATCTGAGCCTGATCCAAGAGGAGTTGTTTGTCGTCAAAATTGCAGCAGAGGATTTGGAGGAGTTTAAATAATGGTTGTGAAACATCAGTCTGGAATGTCGGCATCAGTGATGTAATTAAAATGTTAACTGGTAGAAGACGGGAGAACATGGTGTCCCCTCATCAGCAACCATCTGATAAGTGTGATCCAACATCATTAGGAGGACAGCGACGTTTGGGAGAAATCTCTATGGAGACCAGCCCACAAACATCTGCTACAGACCAGAGAATGGGTGGACAGCAGACCATGGGCGGACAGGGAGACGGAGAGAGAGAAAAACCAGGAATGTTACGTAACCTCACTGCCGTTGACGCCCCCTTGGGTCTGTTGGAGCAAAACCTGCTGTAAGACATGCAGACTGCGTGTGAAGTAGTCCAATAAAAAAATCCTGATGTCTGCAGTGACATGATTATTAAAAGTATCAACAGTTGGTTTGCAGGAATGACGCATTAAAACTGGCTCTTAGCTAATTCCTCAGAATCATCAAGAACTTTAAGGCGTAACATTCAGAATATGCAACTCATCATCTCTCTCCCTTATTCATTCATGTTTTACGCGAAACATGTGACTCGGATGTGCAAAATAATTCTACACTTGTATACGTAACCAAACTTATGAAACATATTCCGTATTTATTTTTTCCACTTTGAGTAAATCCCAGAATAAAGGCCGACGGATCACGCAACACTGAGCCCGCCCTTTTTAAGTAAATAATGAGTCAACTTCAACATTAAAAGCAATGCAAGCTGGAAGGTAAATGAGGGTCAAATCTGTATGAGTGCTTGCTGGTGCAAGAGCCCCAAGATCATCTTAAAATCGTGAAACTTTTGATAAAATCACACGGTTATGTCTAATTTTAATGTGTTACAGTACATTTATATCTAAGCCAAACCACTACAGTAAATGTTTGTAATGTGAATATGGGAATATGAGTCAGTACTTGATTAAAATTTAGAACCTGTGACCCTGCTTGTCATTGTGTCCATCAAAGTTCTGGTCAATCACCAATCGCTCCAGCATTTGTCCTCAGCACTCCAGCCACATGGTTTTACTCCTCTAGGTGGGTTCTGCTTTTGATCTTTTATTCTATATGTTACTCATAAACAGGAAATGTCTTACCTTATCTCGGTTCTGCTCTGTGCTCCGGTTTGGCTCTCTCTGGTCGTGCAGCGTGAGCCGCAGTCGCCTACACCCCTCCTGAAAAACAGGACGATTTGAAAGAGTCCGTTATGTGATGGAGAGTCTGTTTGAGGGTTATTTTGAGAAGGAGGATAAGAAGGGGGAAAAAAGAGGAGGAGAGAATGAGTCATACACACAGGGTGGGAGAAAGTGGGCAGCAACCAGTAAAAGACTGGGAACGAGCGTCAGGAAGAGACCAAAACTTTTTCCAGCCCTGAACAGAGACAGATTGTTTGATTGAAATTGTGCGCTGCGGACGTCAGAGGGACTTAGGTGAAAACCCTCCAGACGTCGCAGCCAGCTGGAAGCAGAGGCTGAGTTTCAGGGAAAAACTGTTATGTGGAGTAAAACAGACTGTTTCCGTGGCAACGAATCCTCCCAGTAGCTATAAACAATCTGGCAATGGAGTAAAATAAGCAAAGGGATGAAGTCTGAAAGAGAAAAATGTTTACAAAAATACTGAAAAAAACTATAATCATCACCAATCTGACAGAGATTTTATGTTACTTCTGAACAACTAAGAAAGTCCTATTTGGATTTTTTTATATCAAACAAAGTAAACTGGTTTTCTTTCTTCTTTTGCCTTTCATCTGTGATAAATCCAAAAACTATTGATCTTGAAATTCTGTCCAGCTTTTTAAAGCTGCACAGTACAGAATAAAATCAAATGATTTGGCCAAACAATCTGAAAATGAATCTTAATTTAAAGACAGTTGAGTTAAAAGGAATGTGAAAGACACTTCTTTAGCGGGAAATATCTGGAACAGGATGTTACTGGGCTGGCGTTCTTTCCAGCACAAGGAACCCCCCCCCCCAAAAAAAAGCGTTCCTCGGTCAATGTTAAACTCTGCGGATGTAAGGGGAGAGGTCACAGACATTACATAAGTGTCTCTAGCCGACACAGTTAGACTTTTTTGTGTGTCTATTGTTGAATTCATAATTAAAGATAAATAAAGCAGAATAACAAAATGACGTCTGAATTTCAAAGGCTAACACAGAGCCTCATTAACAGCTCTGCTAATGGCAAACATTTCAGGAATGTTCTGCTCTAACGTCCGTCTTTCTGCGCTCACACTCCAACTAAGAGGAATCAACCAATCATGTTCAATTATTTGTGATTTGCAGTTTGTTTCCCTGTACCTAAACTGGTCACGGATAATAGTCAAGCTATGCCGTGTTTTCTTTGTTTTAACAGACTGTTAATGACAGGGCCTTAAGAGCACCAGTTGTTACAGAGCTTGGATTGTTACATAAAGTCCCGCTTTAAGCCTCAAGAATCCAACAAGAAGATCAGATCAAGGATGAAGAATGTCTTTCATATTAAGGGGTGGGATTCTTATAGTGGGAGCAAGAACCAAACAATCGATAAACTCATCTGTTTTTTGTTTTTTTTGTTTTTATTTGAGCATTGAACAAAAAAAAAACATGTTTTTTTTTCTGTTTTTGCCTTGTAAAAACATATGGAGAGTTATATTTTAGTTATTAAGATTTAAAAGCTGTCGGCATATAAACATATGATCTTCCTCTACCTTTTTTTTTCACTATACAAAGACTATCTGCGCAAACACAAAAGGTACGACTCAAAACAAAGAATAAGAGAATATATAAGATTATTAGATTTTAAAACATGCTTACGTTTAGTTTTCTGGTAGCTCTCTGAAATTAATCATAGGATGTAGAGATATAAAAATCGTCTGATATTTTTGACCGATATTAGCATTCTTTCTCTTCTATCATCCATTACGTGGATGCATGGGCTAATTCATAAATAAATTCAGCATCCATGCTTTACGATCATGTGGAATGCATGCATTGCCACTTCCCTCCTTTTGCTATAAATTGTTCATCTTTTGATTGATTTGTTAATAAATATATCTCTTTCTTTTTGTTTTAAATTGAGACGTGTATAGCATTTCTTATCATTATGCTTTTTTATCATGTAAATGGAGGCAGGAAGAGCAGAATTGTTTAGACTGATGATAAATTCATCTGTATTGGCATTATAAAACCCTGTATTGGTCTGGGTCTAATAGGATGACATCCTGTAGTCTATGCCTACATTGACTATTTATTGGTACAATGAATTAAATATTTTTAAGAAAAACCTCAGGGGTAAAACAAGATTACTTAAGGGATTTTTTTGTACTTTTTGTTGGTTCTTAGTGACCTATAATTAAGAGTGGGTAGGGCTGGCTTTGTTCAGTACAAAAAGCAGTAAACATGAAGGAGAATTTTTTTTTTATATTTAACTAAGTCCAATGTAAATTTAGGTGTGGCTTTGTAGGGAAACCCTGTTGTCTCTGGTTTTTAGCAACTAATAAGGTCTTTATGTAACGTCAAGATAAGGAGCGGTCATAAAAGAGAGGCTTTGTTGGCAGAGCCTTTAATTTGTTGCTTATCTGTTCAGGGCCAACAGTAATAAAAAGAAAGCACACTAAGAGGTGAATTTATATGGTAGCATTAAATGGAAGACAGAGAATGTAAAAGAAAAAGCCTCTGGATGAGTTGTGCTAAATTAAAACCATCACAACTCCTCCTATTGAAGGTAAAGACCTCCTGATGTTCAACACATCCTTTCCACTTGGATTGCAGCTAAAAGCTCCGATGGGGAGCACCGATGAGGTCAGGAGAACAGAGGAGGTTTCTGGTAAAGGGGGAACAGTGGGACACTTGTTAAGAAGGAATGCATCCCTGTGCAACTACCCCGGCTCCTCGCACACTCCGATTATCCTCATCGTGGAACAAGCTATTTTACACGGTAGCCTTCCTGTCTGCTCTCTCTTTTTTTTTATTTTCACAGCCATGGAAAAAAATTGCTATCCATCCCTCAGCTGTAATACTAGCCCTCCCATGAACTCAGACAAAAGACAGCAGTTGGATGGGAACTGCAAATAGCTGCTTCAACACAAACACAAGCAGAGCACATTAGCTTCTGGCCACTGAAAGAAACCTGAACCTAAGCTCACACACAGAGTCCACACAGCATGTACCTCAATGAGGACAAAAGATCAGGAGATGCCGGTAGGACACGACTACGGTTTTGTTTTGGACTCGAGGATGTAAATCATCTGAGGTAAACATCCTGAGGACACCTGGAAACGTACCTGCCCACCATAAATCCTGAAGATCTCCTTTACAAACCTAAAGACGATATGAAAACGAAGAACTTTTGTCTGTCATCATGCGTTAAATCTTTAGTTTCTCCTCCACTCATGTTGCACAGATGTCACATTTGTCTCCGGGTAAAATAACACTATAAATCCCAGCTCTGAGCCAACAGGTGTAATCCACCAGATCAGCCGCAGGTAAATTAATTATCTTTTCAGATTCATCAATCTCTGCACTGATCCTTTGACTGAAGCTCTGGTACAAAACGCAAACAAGGATAACAACAATTCAACAGTTCATCAGCATCCTTGTTGACATTCTTATGAGCACCAAGAAAGGCTCTTTGTCCGAATAGACGATAATCTAACCTCTGAGGTATTTCTAAGATCGGGAAATGTTTGATTAAAGAGTAAACCAACAAAGCTAACAATCAAAGCTCCTGTATTTCGAGAACATCAGTGTTCTCAGTAAAATAAATTCTGTGGTTCTATCCACCTATCCATAGTGGATGAACTAAAGGCCTAAATTAAACGTTTTATGGTCCTGAACCGTCCTACATTTTGACTGGAATCATTCAGTTTTCAAAAATCTAAACGCTGAACTATGTAATTAAGACAACGTTGTTGAGTTTCACTGCTGTTACTGAGCAAAGAAGGCTCAACGTCAACAATGTTTATCTGTGAGCGATTCAATTACTCAGAAAAGCATAGAGTTGTACAAAGCAACCCGAATAAAAACAGTGCTTTATTCTGCCCAGAAGCGTCTGTATGTCCCAGACAGCCAGAGATCAAGTGAGAGAGAAATTCTCAGTAAAGAACAGGAAGGCAAAAGGAGTTGCAGAAAAGAAAAATCATTTCATTTGCTTCAGTTGTTGTTCTCTGTCTGTTCTGGCATTTCTGGGAAATGCCAGAAGGTAGAAATAGGCAGCAATGTTTTGTTAATTTCAAAGTTTAGCTAAGGTTCTACAATTTCAATGAAAACACACAGAAACTTGTTGTTTGCAATGCTAGCTGGGCTAACAAGGCTAACTGCTTTACTCATTTTGTGTCATTTGTTTTCAAATATTAGTGAAACATTTTTTAACTATCAAGCCTTTTGTGACATAACTGCTGCTTTGAACAGAAATTACTATATTATAAGCTTCCTCTAGACTTTTATAAAAATGTTTTTTTTTATCAATTTTTGAAATGATCTTATAATTAGCTTATAATTAGCAGGTTAGATTTTATCCACACCAGGTAGATGATCTAATCACTGAGTCTCTATGTACATTTAGCTCATGTATAAAGTCAATTTGTGATCTGAGAAGTTGTGGTATTAATAGATAATTAACATTTAATTATTTTTTTTTATTCCTAAGTGTATTATCTGGGCGGCATTATGCATCGTCTCATCATGTTGAGATGCACACAGTAAACACACATTGAAAGGTGGTTTTACAGTGCCAAGTTGAGCGGAACAGTGACGCAGAAAGCTGGGTGTTTGGTTCCTGCATTACCATCATGTGACACCTTATAGGGTTGTTTATAAACATGCATGTATTTCCATGTAATCAGACAGAGCGGGAGCCGTGGGATCAGGACAAACAGTAACACTGAGACACTTAAAATGTAACAACTCTCTTAAAATCCTCACTTTCAAAGTAAAGCAGGTGTGCTCTGGGATGTTTCAGATAAGTGCAAGTCATGCCAGTGATGTCAGTCTCTGCTGACAAATAATGAGGAGAGACATGGGGAATGTGCTCAACACGGCGCTTACAACCTCTGAGGGGATAACTTTAAAAAAAGTCTTATCAGACAAAATAAAGGAAATCAATAAGTGGGATTTTTAAATGGAAGAATATAATTCAATAGTCATTTTATGAAGGATTTTCTTTCAAAATTGCTGCCAGTTCTATTTGCTCTATGCTTTCTGGTCACAAAACAACAGAGCTTTTGCTAAATAAACGTGTAGTTTAGGTTCTTAGGAAAATAATGCTCATCTCTTATCACAATTTATAACACATTTCTCTTTCCTTACCTCGAATAAACACATCAGAGGTCAGATATGTAAATACTGCAGGCAGGTGATTATTTGCCTGCTGAATTAAACTCTGATAAGGGCAGACTTGTTTTCTGTGTGACGTTAAGGCAAAGTTGCCTTTTTCAAAAAAGTAATGACTGATAGATTGAACGCGACCTGAATAAACACAGGGTTTATTGTAGCTGTATACATTCCTCTGTGCAGTTTATCGGTTTATTAGGTATGTCAGAGGTGATGCCCTTGTTACACTTTGTTCTCTCTGTTAGATACACTTCTGCATGTAAGGTGACAAATTATCAGTCTAGACCTCTGAAGAAATATGTGAAAAAAAAAGAGGTGAAAGCTTTCTGAAGCCTGACCCTATGGGAGCTCAGTGGGAGGGCGCTGAGGTGGACGATGGAGGGCGAAAATGTCACGTTGCTCTGCAACCTTATAAAAGGAAGTGCTGCTAAGCTGTCTGCCTTTACAGGTAAGGTCAATTATTAAACCAATAGTCTCTAAAACTGAGAACCCCAATCAGTGGTAATTATTTCATAAAAAGGCTCTCCTGTGTAATTCTCATGTTGCCTCCATGCCAAAAAAACCCTCAAAACCAGAAGAAAAAAAGTTCAACGTGCTTCTTATTTGAGTTTTTTTTTTTTAAATAAAGGGTTTCAGGTATATCTTAAGTTGTGTTTCATGAAATCTCTATTCATTGTAGAGTAATTGTGTTCAGATCTGATCAGAAGCAAACATCCACTCATTTAACTGGACACTGGAATAACAAGTTAATTTAAACCATATCTCCCTATGACTTCTCTTTTCTTTTATTCTAGCTTCCTCCTGACACAAAGACACCCTGAACGAAGAACACATCCACCTCACTGAGATTGATCCAGTGTTTAAAACATACATTCAGCAAAGCAGAAGCTGCAAACAAAGAGTGCCCTTTAATCCGTCTGTGCACAGGTGGTGGACAAAGAGCACAACCTGGGCTGCCTTCTCTCTCTGTCACAAGTGCTTGGAAAAGTAAGCCTTTACACTATGTGACCAGAAGGCACCTGTCACAGACACAGATGTTATCTGGACTAATTCTGACTTATGTGGGGGGGGGGCTAATGCTTTAATTACCTTAGAGACTTTGGTAAATACAGCACTTAGAGTAAATGAAGGCATTTGCCTGAGGAAACAGCACAAAGGTATGAATTAAGAGAAGTGAAGGGAAATAAATGAAAAGGGATGTTTTTAAAGTTTTTTTTCACAGAGGATATAAAACATACAGAAATAAAGTTATAAACAGTTTTAAATAAATCCAATATATATGAAGTAACTTACAGCATATTCATGGTTTCTGATGTCCTCAATGGTGCAAAGACTTCTCGTCACTCCGTTCATTTTCCTCTCAGATTGAATAAATAGTCTTTACAACAACGAAATAAATAGATAAATAAATAAAGGAATTGCGCTCTGTCTCCCCCGTGGATCGTGTGCCTCGCTCTAACCCACGCTGACGTTGCCAACTCTGCTTTTCTTTGGAATAACTCCTCTCAGGACGTCACTGTGGGAGTGAAGCATAAACCACACAGACCCGCCCACAAAACGGACCGAAACAACCAAATACGGAACAAGAGACAAAGAAAAAAAAAACACCCACAGTGGGTTGGACTGTAAGTGGAGGGTCACACATTGTTAGAGAAAATGCTGCAGCCACCGGTGGAGCAACTTCTGAAACGACGGGATCCCCAATCCAGTCAGAGAAAATTTAAAGTATGAAGTATAACAATGTGATCATTGTCAAACAATATAAAGAGACAACTCCTGATTAAATGCTGCCACCAATGAAAGAGTCGAGTTTAAATTATTAAGAGGGGAAAGTTAACCGCCTGACTGAGCCGCTTTAAAGAGTCTCCTCACATTACAAAGCAGTGGAAACAAACTGTGATTTCAGAAGCACTAAACATGTAACTATTAACAAAGCAGTAACAAAATGGTTGTCTTTTGATTGACACCTTTTATTGAACTTTGCTAAATATTATACATTTGCTTCAGCAGCTCTACTAGTTCCTCGGCATTTGTTTATTTTTTATTATTGAACAAATGTGTGCAAAAAATAACGCATTTGTACAAATGAAGAATAATAACTACGATGAGAGGCCAAGGTAAAGCTTGGTACTGAATTATTTCCCGGAAGTCGATCTAGGAGCGGGGAATGACGTCACAACCATTCCAAATGCCACATATTTAGAGGGAAATGCTATCTATTGATGCTAACTACTATTAGCTTCCAAAACAACCAAAGTTTACTGGAAGAAACACGTCAGGTCTGAAAGGCATAAAGTGGAGACAAAATACATCAACTCACTGAATGAAGTTTGAAATGGTCTGGAAAACAGAATCGATGTGCCAAAAAAGATAAATAGAAAGCCTCATTTTTAAATATCAGGGTAGATTTAGTCTAACAGACCAAAACAAAGCGGGACTGATCCAGACCATGAGTACTGGTGTAAGGACTCTGGTCTTCACATATATTCTACCCTTTTTTTTTTTAGTTGACCAATTCCTTAAAAACATCTGTAAAAAAATCGAATGCTGTGCAATTTTGGCGTATATTGTTTGCAAAGGGTGTGTTAAAAAGCTATAAGTCCTTATAGTCTAAGGCTTTGGGACTCCAACAGTGTGATTTATTATCGACAAATGGATAAAGCATGAGTGACCAACCAACCAAAATTCCTCCTAGATTTCTTTCTGGAGATCAAGAAACAACACAGAGCAACAACCACTTACCTCTGTTATGGAGTTTATTTCTGTTTATACAATATATAAAAAGCCTGCAAAAATAAAGCATTCTTTTCTGCTGAACATGATCTGTCTCATATTTTCCAAAAAAGCAAATTATTGATCACCCAAATCTTTTGGGTATATATTCTGTGAACTGGATAATGATGTTCTATCCTGAAACTAACACCACATTTGAGGAAACATCACATCTGCAGTTAGGCATGGTAGTGGAAGTGTTATGGTCTGAGGGGGCTTGCTTCTCCATGAAATGGACAACTTGCTGTAATTGATAAAATGAAAAATTCTGCTCTTTATCAGAGAACTCTGATGGAAGATAATCAAGGCATCTGTTTGCTACCTTAAGCTTAAACACAACTGGGTTATGAAGAAGATCGGTGATAAAAAAAACTATTGTCCATCTCTGAATGCTTCATGTAAGATGGGATCTTTTTGCCTGATGTCTCTTTAAGGCCTAATATTAAATCTGGTTGAGATGCAACATCATGCGACTAAACAGTGTGGCTTCATTTAAACTACTCTTCAAAGAGGAGGGAGTAATGCCAAAATTCCTTCACAGCAATGTAAAAACCTCATCACCAGTCACTACAAAGGCTTGATGACAGATGTTGCTGTAAAGCATGGCACAGCCAGATGTTAAATCAAGGGGTCATTTAATTAACAAGTAACAAATAATCAGTTGAATCGAATTGAAATCTGCGCTTTGAATTTACAGAAAATTACAGAAAAACTCACTACTCTGCATGTTCTTGTTATGGTCGGGAAATGTCCGACAGTTGTGCAAAATGTATCAGATTCAAAATATATTTGTATTACTTGTTATGGTGATTTGTGCAGGAGTACAGTCTGATCAGCATGTTTCCAGCTCAGACTGAGGTCACTTTACAGGAACAAGAGGACAGTGCAAAGTAACAAACAGAGCATTCCTCTGTCGATGTGTAGCGTGATGTAGCAGCACAAAGAAGCTAAAACCAATAATGGCACATGAAGTGCCAACAAATGCTTGCTGAGTGTGTTGAACACAAGAGGGAAACTCAAACACAGAATAGATCACCTAAATAAATAGAACTTGTCAGTGACTTATTATTCTGGTTATTTAAAAACTTTGAAGAACTTTTCAACTTAATGATTCACCAGGCAAGAATGTGGTTGTATATTAAGTCACCGTGGGTGGTGTTTTTTTATGCTTGAATTATCATTTGGAATGAGACTCCTCCACATGTGCTGTTTCCTCCAAACCGCAGCACACTCAAACCTCGGAGCTGCATGTTGGGATCTGTCCCACAAACAATAGAGGCGGGAGTCTGAATCCGACTATTTTCAGACACACTGATCCAGAGCTTAGACACCAGACTGTTGTGGCGATTCACATTCATGTGCATCCAAGTCTGGTTCTGAAAATATAAAGAGGTACACAGACCAGTTATTCAAGGAGGTCATTGTTGTGTCTGTTTAGAGGTGATCATAGGATGGAACAGTTGATGGATAGGCGGATTGGAGTAGTAATGCAAATTAACCAGGAAAAAAATGGGATCTGTTTGGCAAAGCTCTGAATTTGATTATCAGGAGATACAGGCAAATGTTATAAGAAGAAGAATGTAATTTATATCAGAAATAAATTCCTGCAGCTCCTTCAGTGTGGCTATCAGCCTCTCAGCAGAGTCTCCGTCCCTCTTAAACCATGTCTTTTAAACGGTTAGGGAGAAAAGGGCAATTTTTGTAAGTCTCCTTTTACCTCATATTTACTGATACTCAATAAATTCTTTCATTTGTTCCATTAAGACTTATTTATACGATCAAAAATAACTTGAAAAAGACATCCTTCAGGCAGGTATAAAACATATTTTTTATAAAGGCCCATATTTTGGATGTAATATTCTGATCTCAAATGTATTGTTTTTATTTGGTCTAAGAAGGAAATGGTCATAATTAACAAAGGAGATTTTGGAAAACATCAGTGTTAAGTTTATATAATTTGCTTGTTGTTTAAGACTTTATTTACATACGTTTTTATTAGGACTGAAGAAAATATGAGGATTAATCAGTATTATGAAAATGTTCACCTCAAAGTAGCATCAAATGTTAATTTAATACATAGGGTGTAAAATCTCATTAAATTGTGGGAAGGATTTGAATCTTTTTTTCCATGAGTCAATGGGTCATGACAAAATTACATAATTTTCTGGTAGACATGCTTTAACCCCCATGTCATTTCTGGACAGGTGAGTCTGACAAGATGGAAAGTGATTTTTCCATCATTTTTCACTCCTTTTTCATCACCAGGACTCTCTTTCTGGTCATGACCTCAGTATTTTTCTGTCAACTTAAAAGATTCCAGACTCCTCCGTCATAAATTTAAGGCTATGGTTCAGGTGGGATAGATGGAGTTTATTCACTTTTCCTAAACATTGCTTCACCCCGTTCTTGTGTTGTCATCATCTCAGTCTACATGTTGATCAAAAGGATTGGTATTTATAGCACTGACGTGTTGGAATGATGACAGAGTTGATCTCCACTCCTCAACTTAAAGAGTTTCTCACAGGGCAGGTAGAGACATGTCGCTTTATTTTGTCCAGGCTATTGAGACTTGTGGTTTCTTACCACAGAAGCCCTGCAGGTAAATGGAAACACTTTACAACTAGATGACAAAAGCAGCCATTTGTGAGAGCAAACCCACAACAATTTAAGAATTGGACACACACCCAGGTCTTGGCTAAGACTTCTCAGGTACAACAAGTGTGTCTCGAAAGCTGGAATATGGAAACCCAGTCCTGCCCATGGAAAGTATGTACCAGTCTATTTTATAGTCTTACAAAACAAGTCATGTCCACAATGTGTTAATGCTGAGCAAGTTTGGTTGCTCCAGCCTAGTGAGGGTTAGATCATAGCAAACACTGTAAACATGACTCTATGCCAAAGAAATCAGCTTATAGAATAAAGGCTTGTTTCATTTCGTGACAAAAAGGACTCTGAAATGTTTCTCCTGCCCCTGCTTTGAATGTCACACAATAGCAGCATGTTGTGTAAAAATACACTAACTTTGTTCACCTTCAACAAACAGATGAAATGATAAAAAACTACAAACACTCTGAAAGAGACTGTTCTGTGAGTCTAAGTGCCAAAAAGGATGTTAAGACTTAGAAGCTGGGACATCACTTCAGGTGGCTGACTTTCATCTCTTTTGGAACTGCAACAAGAAAAGCTGATGGAAATGTTTAATGTTGAAAAATGAAACCACAAACTTTGATGAGAAAGGTTCTCCTGATTATTACACAGTTGAGTTTAACTAATGTAAACTAAAATCCTATGGAAAAATAAGATAGTTTCAGTAAAATAATTGTTGCATTTGTGAAGACATTTTCTATGAAGTGATTTAAAAACTGACCTCAACTTGATAATTGGGCTGAAAGTATTAATAGTAATAATGGAGTATAGAAATAATCAACTCATTTAGACATCAATCTAAGGGATGTATACAAACTCTGAAATATTCCATTGATTGGAAGAATAACCAACTGAGCATAAATGAAGCAGAAGCTGTAAAAACATACACATATTTTGCATTTAAGATGAAACACTTTGTCTTTCATTAAATATCTTATATTTAGAACTTCTCAAATGCCACTGTTTAACAGAGAGCCATTTCCATGTAGTTTGAGCTTTAACCGGTTCAACTCCTGTAAAAAGTGAAGCACATTCTGATTTTTAAATCGATTAATTGGAATTAATTCTCAGATAATTATTGCTAATGTACATTATAAATACACCTCATGCTGCTCTTTGTTACTTTCATATTTTTATCTTTTATAGCCACAGTGTTTAGATATTTTTATTATTTTATTTATCCTATATTATATGTTATATGTTTCATTATATGTTCATTATCTGTTCTTATGTTGCACGACTGTACCACAAAAAATTCCTAGTTTGTAAACTCCTTCACTAACAATGGCAATAAACCTTATTCTGATTCTGATTCTGGAAAAAAAGACATGTTTCCTCATCTGTTATTTTTCTGATTCACTTAAACCTCGGCGGTTCCTCCGTTGCTCTTAAACATGCTAACCATTTTACTGTTCAAATTAGACGCAGAATGACCTCTAACCTGTTTAAAATGAATGAGCTGTTTTTAAAATGGATCTATGAAACCAACAGACTGCATGTAAACTTCTTTTCACAGCTGCCATTTTAGAGTTAAAGGTTGAAAATGAACACCATTAGTTTGTCTGAAACATGCAGAGGAAGGAATTTCCTTCAGTGAAGAAAGAGAACTTCTGTTCATGTACACAACATATGTGAACTTATTAGTTTAGCTTGACAATATTCCACATTTACTAAGATATAACATTTCTTCGTTATACAATCCCAGCAAACATAATGTAAAGAATTCAGTTTTTTTTTGTCTTTTTTTGTATGGATGTTTAAAAAGCAAAGTTTTATATTCCCTCCCTAACATTTAAAGCTCAGTTAATTAGAAAACTTGAGGTTTGAAAAAGGAACCAGTCAAAGACATTTTACTCACAGCTACAAAGAAAAACAACAGCTTTACAAAAACAACAACAATGGTATGTTTCTTGATTCTGCAGTGATGCCAAAGAAGCATTAGCCTAACAGATTCTCTGCCACCCAGTGTTTAGGTACCATACATTTTTTTCATTATATAGTAGCTCATTTAAACTAAATCTCCAACTGGTTGTTGTTTCTTAAAGCCAATCTTGGCTGAAGCAGTTGGATCGTGCATTTATTGTCAATAAAAAACCTTCAAGCACTCAACTGTGTTCAAGTCCGCCAGCATTCTTGGGAACTTAAGGGTTTTTTTATGTTTAGTTTTTTTTTTTTTCCTGCTTTACTGGCAGTTTTCTTTGCAAATTCCAGCCAGCAGGAATATTCCATTCCTTTCGAGCTTTGCATATCTTTAAATCACTCTTTCATTATCATCTTCAGTTTGTTTACCAGAGCAAGTTTTCCACGTCACTGCTGTTTACCTTCAGACTTTTTTTTTTAGGTTTTTTGTTTATGTCTGCTGGAGGAATCCACATTTTATTTCTTTTTAATGGCCTGTTTCTGAGTTTAACTATCCTTCATGAGCTACAATTTAGGGACAAAGTTCTGTCCTGTTTTGGTATGTTGTTATCAAACGGCTCGACGTGGCACTTTTTCCCAATGTCCTTATCATCCTTGCATGATAAACTTGGGTTTTCATCTTGTCATTTGTCACAGTTCTGTTTGTTTTAACCTTTTTTTTCTCCTCACTTATAGTTTTTTCTTTCCTTTTTTGCCTACAATTACATTAACAACAGATAACAGATAGACAAATAACAGAGCAACAGATAACAGGTGTACACACACTTTAGTAACAATTCTTTGAACTGTTTTTGTGTACTGGCCATTTTTTCCTAAAGGTTTTTCCATGTTCTGGATTTCCTTCACTACATCTTTCATATTATCTGAGGTGAATGAGTTGGCATTGTACCATTTCTGGGAAATTGCCTACTTAAGGCTGCCAGCAGAATCATATTCAAATATAGGCTGTGGTCATTTCTGCTAAGTATATTCAATTCAGTTTTCAATTAAGTTTATTTATATAGCGCGAAATCACAACACATGTCATCTCAAGGCACTTCACAAAGACAGTTCATTCAAATCACACAGTCAGATTAGTTAAAAGT
>JAUZNJ010058572.1:0-28409 GCA_034780135.1 Jordanella pulchra
GATGGATGGATGGATGGATGGATGGATGGATGGATGGATGATGGATGGATGGATGGATGGATGGATGGATGGATGATCTTGGTTTAACCTTTTGACATCAGAGTTTCTGGTTCATCACAGATATTTTTGTTCTTTAAAAACTTGACTTATTCAATCAGAAGCAAGTAGTGAACAGAAAATCTTTAGGTAATTTCACCGATATGCCTGATGTGTCATAAAAGATACAAACAATGTATCTAATTTAAATTCATGGGGGGGCGGGGAGTTGTTTTCATTTGGCAGAAGTAGGTTTCAAGAAGGTCAACTTTCTGAAGATTATTTCCTGGTTTATGCTTGAAAGAGATAAGTTATAAAACACCTATAGTAAGCTGGTCACGGTACCTCCTGGATTAGATGGGAAAATGCATTTCAAATGCTTTTATTTTTCTAAAAATCTAAGTAATTTTATCAACTCAACTAGACAAACAAATGACTCTCCACCAATAAGTTGAGTATTTTTCATGTTCTTTTTTATCTAGCTTCTCACCACAGCTTGCCTTTGATCATTTTTATGTCTGCCCACCTTTTGTTTTCCACACTGCATCAGAACGGGGATGAGTTCTGTTTCTATCTGGTGTTCCTGGACCCGAGCCTCCAGGTGGCCTCGCATCCCCTCTCTGAACAAACAGCATGGCGCTTGACTCCACTTCCCATCCGGTGTCACCTGGGCCCGGCCCAGTCATTGTGTCTCCCGCCGTCCTGCAGGCTGACGGCCCACCCGGCCCTTCCAGGGATCTGCTGCTGGGGTCGCGAGGTCGGTTTATATAAGGAAACTGCTCAGAGAGGTGTAGGGAGTAGACGCTGCTCTCGTCACGTTGCACTCCAGTAGAGGCGTACACGCCCGACTCCTTTCCCAACGATAAAAGAAACAATGAAGCAAGGAGGCATCGCAGCATGGGTTTCCTATATATACGGCTTTCCCACTGGCACTTTACGTTTGATGATTTGTTTTGTTTTGCAAAATCTGTAAATATGTGATGTATGTAAGAGGACCAAGAAGAGCAACAATAATGATAGAAGTATTTTTTTCTTTTTTCTGAGTTAAAAACGGTGCTGAGTTTAGTAGACCATGAGGAACAATGAAAATCTAAAGAGAAGTTGAGTAAAATAGATTCAGTGTGTTGCAGACCAGATGTTTCTGGTATGGATCAAACATCTGCTGGCCCTGCAGGACCTGCATGATCCTGAATGACCCCCTCCAACTTCCTACCTCTTTAACCAGACGCTGCTGCTCAGGCTTCAGCTCTTTCTGCTGCAATTTTTTGATCTTTCTAACATATTAGTTAGTTAGACTATACATTGAAAATGTTTTATTTTTTTCTCTCATGTCTTGTTGCTCTAATGAAGGCAATGGCAATGGCAGCAGATGGAGACAGTGTTTATTTTTGCTGTGAATTATAACCCCTCTGGTACCCGTGACAGCAGACAGACTCGGCGACCTGGAACGGTGCCCTGAGAGACCTGAGCACGGCATCCTGATGTGCCGTCACAGATAAACACAGACACATGCGAGAGGAACACGCTCAGGAGTGGCCGAGCAGCAGTGATAGATGGGAACCTTCCTCCCTGTCAAAGCCTTTGGCCGTGTCTGGGGCATTTATCACTGATTTTATTGCTAAGTTCTGTTGAACATCCAGCTGAACGAACACACCTCACAGATTCTTGTTAAGCTGTTTGTAGTTGTAAAAAAAACAAACAATTTCATTCTAAGTATTATTATAAACAATTGGCACAGTTATTCTGTAACCATCTCCAGCTTTCTTGATTTTTTTTTCATCTGTAAATCTTATGATCAAATACATTTTTTTTACCAAAGCCTTAAAAAGCATGACACTGAAATACATATCCCATTTAAAAAAAAAAAAAAACTAATAGAAACCTGAATGGTGCTTCACTAACAGCCCGACTGAATTCTTCTGAGTTCTTCGATGGTCCTCGATTTGTTTGGAACGCTGTTAGTGATGAAATACAGTCCTCCCCGTTTTGTTAGCTTCAGGTTTTTAACTCATGTCGAAATTGTGTAGTTTTATGGACTCATTTTTTCCCAAAAAGTAAATCTAAAAGTTTGTGCCATAAATTTAGACCAGATGCTCCCAACATGGTCAGGACTGATGCTATAATAAATGCTGGAAAAACCAGAGTGGAAGTAGATTCGATGGATTGATCAACTAATTGTTGAATTTAAGTTCAACTTAAGTAAAACATCCAATTTCTGTGAAACTTCTGCATAATATTGTATCATAGGTTCATTATGGAGGGTACTAATGGAGGAGTGTCTTCCTCGGAACCAGGCTGGCAGTGAAATATAGTTGGGAAAAGGACTGGGCTGGAGGAAAGGTACCAGATAGTAAAACACACACATACACACACACAGACTTGAGTTAATGGTCTTGCATCTTCCTGGCAGCATGTCAATAATGGCTCTGATCACATTAAATAAAGAGTCCATTAGCTTATTCTTTCTCTTCCTGCACCCTGCACAGCAGAAGCATGGGAGGAAACTGAAAAGCTCTCCTAATGCAGCATGTCTGAGAATTACAGACACCTCTGTTCCCTGTTACACTGAAGCAGCATGGTTTAGCATCTACAGCCTCAAATATTTCTTCTCACTTCTGCTAGGTGAAAGTGAGGTGCAAGTTAGTCAAGACAGTATTTGGGTTAACTTTGGACCAATTGGTCAAAATTCTGCAATAAATACTCATACAAGCAGCTCTATTTAAGACACACAAGATAAATTACTCCCCATGCACATTTTTACGGTCTTATGCGTGCATGTTCAATATGATGAGCCCCGCAATATGTAGCAACCACAAGTTCATGCTCCTTATGTTGCTTTTTATTCCCCTGTGGATTGTCTCCTACTCTCTGTGGACTTGTTTATATGCTCACATGGCAACTTTGTCACTTTGAGGGCGGAAATCCTGCCTCTACCGTTTTCTTCCTATTTGCAGCTATTAGCAAAGCCTCTTCAGGCTATTATCTGTTCTCTTTAAGAGTTGAATTCTTCATATCCAACAACCATCTCTGATCTTAACCTACAATTTTATAAAGACATTGTTGGCTGTAAAAGCAAAAAAGGGTTTAAAACGTAAATGTCTTCAACTATAAAAGCCTCACTGTAAGCACTGACGCTAACATTAGCTTAGCTCATCCGAAGTTCCAAATTTAACATTAATCATTTTTGAGCATATTGCTTCTGCTTTCTGAAAACATTCATGACTGTAATAAACTAAGTTGTTTAATAATGATTTCATTTAACCAATTTTTAATTGTTTAGAAAGCAGCGATTAGCCTGAAGATGCTTTGCTAATGCTACTAGCCACAACCAGGAAGAGAACAGTGGAAGCAAGACTTCCTGAAAAGTAGCCAATCATAGGCAGTGTACTTTCTCAGGGTGGTTTTACCGTCAGAGTTAAAAAAGTTGACATCAGGGCACAGACACAGGTCTACACACTAGTAGGAGAGAATCTATATGTGCATAAAAAGCAAGAGGGGCTTGAACTCATAGCTGTGACATTGGCTGATTGGGGATTAAATCTGCAATCATAAGATGACTTTTAAGTAAAACTGCCAATATCAGTATTTATTATGGATGTACAGTTTTTGCTAAATTGTAACTTAATATTTTTAAAAGAAATATTTTAAAGGAGGACTTACTACAACTGGGGCATTTTGAATTAAGCACCCAAGACCGAGTGTTGCTGTACAGTACAGGCCTGAAGGCCTGACAGCACAAAGAAGAGAAGCAGAAATGGCTGATACATCAGGACACGCAGCAACCGTACAATAATGTGGCCAAAGAGCAGATTGTGAGCACATGTTAATGCACCTACTCTGTTACGGCCTTCTGCCAAAATGGTAATCAAGACAAAGAAGATGTGATAGAAGTGGGAAAGAAAAAGATTTCTATCAAAACACACACACACACACACAATTTCTCTGCCGCTTCACTGCTCTTTGTGGGCCCTGGAGGTAGTGCAGAGGCCCCTACATCTGTCTCCCAGGCCCATGACAGACCCGGTTGCTGCATCCAGACCCCGACAGATCACACGGATCATCCTCAATTACTGTGAAGCATAAGACAGTCCCTCGCCGCTTCCATCGGTCCACCTCTCTTCTCTGAGGCATTCCCTCTGGCTCTGTCCTGGGTCTGCAGAGTTTTACACATTCACCACGGTTACGGTTCTTTAGCGGCCTCGGCGAAGCGGGCCAGAATTACTGCCTTGCTTTGTGCAGGGAGACAGGGAATCAATACATACGCTCTGAACCAAATGCTGCTCACATGTTAGTGCTGCGAGGCCGGTCTTCAAAAGGCCCCCTTTTTCTCTGCCGTTCACTGGGGCCTGAAATAGCTTCCATGTGCTGCCCCATCTGCACCTCTGCTGGGCTGGGGCCAAAGGACTGTCCTGTCCACTTTTTGAAGATGCCAGGGGGGAAGGTTTCCAACATTAACTGCCGATGACTGCTGCGGTTTGAAGTCCGACGGGTGAGATGTAAAATGACAGCTTTGTTTTCTAGAACAGATAGCAAAAGACAAGACAGTGGAAAAACAAATGGAAACCTTTCTATGAAAAGCCACCTGGAACCTGGCGTGTGCCAGGATGTGACTCAGCTATCTGTGCTAAAGTCTTCTGCAGGATAATGACCCCCTGACCCCTCCCATTCCATCTTCACAGTCTGCAACTGCACTATAAATCTCACTCCAGTCGATTAGTGTGCCCTTAGCAACAACTAACACAGGGTCATGAATTTTTAACCAAAGCCATGAGTTAAATCAGGTTGAGAGGTGAAGGCAGGGTATCTTGTGGCCTGTTAGCTGATCGCTGTGTCTGTTGTAGCCAGTCGAGCCCTGTGGCCTGTTCACATTCTCTCATCCTGGAGCCAAACGGTCTTCTGTGGTGATGAGGATCCAATTGGCTCTAATGATGCCCTTTTTTTATGATTCCTGATTAGATAATGCAGGAAGCACCTCTGCTCCAGGTTCTCATCAGGGCTCTGAGTTGGTGCTTATTGAATCATCTGCTTCCACGCCAGTTCTGTTTTCATTTGGAAACCAGAATTTATGCTAAAGTTTACACAAAATATTATGTAACATTTAATTCCTGCGGATCTGGTTTCCCACCAAATTGTTCAAAAACTACAAGACCTTATTTATGGAAGGGCATCAAGGCTGGCTCCTGAAAACGCATGCCACCATGTTCTACTGGATTCTTCAGATCCTCAAAGGAGCAGGAGGGTCGGGATGATTGAACTCCATAAACGTTTTAAACAACCGCTTTTCTCATTACGTTTTTCCAAAGAAACAGACTCTTTGGTTTTATGTTTTGCTGAAGGTCTTTCAAAGATTTGGACTGCACTGACTTGGCTCATTTTCTGGCCAGCCTTTCGGACATGAACTATAATAAGTTAAATCATTTGGTTTAAAACAGGAAATGAATTTACAGCGAGTCATTTCTCACAGTTTTTCAGAGTTATATTTTCCAACTGTTTATTTCTGTTGCTCTTCTGATGATTACTATGGCTTGGAGCTGAGCAAAACCCTAATTTAACTTTTGCAAAAAAAGGCAATAATACAGTAGAGCAATAAGAAATATGTTTTTTTAACTCATATATTAAGAGCAGGTTATGGCCCATGTTATAGGTATTTTAAGGTTTTACTCTTGTCTTTTATTTAATAGTTTATGGTATGCACTGCACGTTGTGGACCTTGGTTTATTTTATGAATGAATATTGTATGGTTCATGTTAGCATGTTAGGAAGAAGGCTGATTTGAGGGGTGTCCAGTAGACTGACTGTCTGGAAGGGCCGGGCTGCTTAAACAGCCCTTTATCCTGGAAGATTCTTGGAAAGTTAAGTGGAAGGAAGAAGTACAGTTGAAGAAGTGCACAAACATTACAGGATTTAGGATTATGTAATCTAGATGTAAATCAACAACTTCAGGCTGGGTATTGTTTTACATTTTTTCCAGGATTTCGAACGTTATTTTTATTGTCTGTCCAGTCTTTGTATCTGGGTTATATGTGATTCTTGAAAAATATATTCATTTAAAGAAAGAAGAACAAATAGAATCTAAACATCTCATTTAGAGCAGGTTACTTGCAGTTGTCTGACATGTTTTCAGACTACATCACTTGGGCTTCAGATCATCTTCATCCATTAATGTTCTATTGACAAGAGTTAAGGGCCTTTACATACAAAAAACAAATCCGAAACTTGAGGCCTACCTGAGCTGGACTACAATAAGTAAAGAAAAACCAACAACTTTGACCTTTGGAAAAGAGGGAGAGCTATTTAAAAAGTTTAGGTGCAGGTAAAAAAATATTAAGAACTGAAAATCAATCCATCCATCTTCTCCCGCTTCATCCGTCAGGGTCACGGTTGGGCCGGCGCCTAACTCCTGCAGACTGTGGGTGTAAGGCAGGGTACACCCAGGACAGGATGCCAGTCCAAACCATTATTTGTAAGAGTATTTTATAAATACCAAACCTTTGAATGGCCCCTAAAACTAATACATTATAACTATGACACTCTATTTTTAGTCTAAATTTACCACATTATTAGATATATCATGATTCAAAGTGTTTGTTACATTAGGTTTAAGGTTCATATTAGATTAAGATGTAAAAACAACAGAGATTGTGTTTTAAACTGTTAAAAGGATTAGCCTAATTGGTGTATAGTAGCTAAAACAAATGTTTCTTCTAAGGTCAGGTGCAGAATTATAATTATTTTACTCAAAAGAGAAATAATCCAAGATCACAAAGTGCAAATTTCAGCCTTTCTGATTCCTGCTAATGTTGTCCACCCACGTCTTTATGTAGCTGTAGATTTTCCTGAGCACCATCACAGGGGAAGGAGTAGAGATGGTTGTTCACAGATGACCTCTGACCAGCCACTGGGGAGCCAATGGGAAGCAGCTTGTGTCTTTGGGGCTCTTGGCCTCTGATGTGATGGCTCCAGGCAGTAGGCTTTGCATGAACCTATCTCCCGTGGTGCCCCATCGTCACTAGATCCTCTGCATTATTCATAACGGCCCAAAACGGAGCGGGTAGGGCGGCAGAAAAATGGAAAAAAGGAAGCATCAAGGTTCAAGACCTTCTCAGATCACAAGGAACTTCTGCTTAACCTCCCTTGAAGTGGTAAACACAGGAATAGAGTATGTTTTCTTTTTTTTTAAGCAACTGGATCTGAGGGCAGGACAGGAGATCAATGAGGATTCCCTGGAGGCTTAGAGGAGATCACATTCACTGCGAGGTGATTGGTGGATCAATGTGGTTCCCATGGTTCACTTTGCCATTGTGAGAACTGAACCGTCTTATGATCAGTGAAGCTCTGTTTTCTTAGAAACCAGCTCAGACTGCCCAGAGGAATCCCAGTTTAGTTCTGTTGCTCTGCTGTGGCAGAATAGGCAAAAAGCACAAACATGTTGGGTTACTTATCTCTAATGCACACCGTGCAGCTGATGCTACACATGCCGCCGTTAAATGCGACAAATTCCATAACCTGCTAATTGCATAATTGGCTGACATGTCGCGCGCGTCAGTGTCGACCCGACCCCTGACAAGACTCACGTGCTCAACCTCATCAAAAGAATGCTATGAAGAGACCTTTTACTCAACATCCAGGAGGCCAGAAGCAGAGAATAAAAAGCAGCAGCGGAAAGATGAATAAATAGGCTGTGTGACTGGATTAATTCTGGGAGACAGCGAGGCAGGAGGATGAAATAAACCAACATCAGAAGCTGTCGAGCAGATAAAGTGGGGTACCCCGTTGTCTCTCAGCTGTAATTATTGGCTAATAGTCATTAACCTGGCAAACAAAGGTTTAGCTGCATTGTTTAAAGGACTCTGGGATGCATAATGACAGACTAATATGTCATAGCACTAGGGGAGGTGGGGGAGGGGTGGATTAATGAGATTTTACTGAAGGGAGTGTACAAGAAGAGGTGGGGCACGGCTGGAAAATAGAGAGGGAAGAGGGCCACATTAAGCTAATTGGAAGATGAGTGCCTACTTGTAAAAGTGCTTCTAATGGCGTATTTGTTTCTCTCACAGCAGCGCAGAGCTAATGCAGGGGAGTGCAGTTGTAAGACTTATAGTGGTAAAGATTATGAGGGCAAGTGTTTGCGAATGTGTGTCAACACACTAGATGCTCGGCACGGACATTCAGTTTTCTTCTAGCGCTCTTTATCATTGCTTCTCTAAAGGTGTTTCTGCAAATTAATCTCACAGTTCGTGACTTCTTTCAAATATTTCTTTAGTATTTGAACTTTTGTTGACTCTTTGCTGTAAGAGAGCTGTAACGATTTACACGCAGACGTTGTCTAGAGTTGTAGATTTTCCTCTAAAACTCTTGTGATTACTGAACAGTCGTGCTTTGTTAGACTTCCTTCAGACTGGGCAGAAACAGCTTTTCATCCGTATTCCTACTGGCTCTTTGAAGACAAAAACAGAAATATTTTTTTTCAGCAAGTATAAAATAAATGGCTGGAAATGTGCACCTTGATGTTATGTTTAGTCTAAATATGTTAGCAACCCATAACATGTTTGTGTATGGTTTTCATAACCTCCAGGAGTATTTATACCCCTTTAACTTCCAACTGTCAAAGCAATTACAAGAGTAAACCTTTTGAGTATGTCTCGACCAGCTCTGCACAACTCTGCAAATAAATAAAAATAACAAAAGCTTATAGCAGAGAGCATCTGACATAGAATCTAAGCTGGATTTCGGTCTGGGCTTTGACTAGGCCAGGCATCGGCAACTTTTAATATCCAAAGAGCCGTTTTATCCTACGTCCAACTAAATAAAAATCATTCAGCTGCGCTTGACCGAATGAGCTTTTAATAAAACCCAATTTATTTTCAGTATAAATATCTGCTTTAGGAAATCTGTTGCCGTTTTAAACAACCAACAGTTTGTTTTTTTCATAAAGAGGCAGCACGGAGTTCTTTTATGGAATACTATTTGTGGAAAATGGTGTAAAGAAACTACAAAAACAGAGACAGTCAAAGCTAATGACAAGACGGTTAGATTGAAAAAACATTTTTCTGGGTTCTTTTAATGTAACTTTGTTATGAAAATTTAATTCAGATTCATTAAAAAACCTGAAGCTTCTAAAGCTGGTATTTTTAAAACTTTATTCAAAACAATTAGTTAGAACTTTATCCTTTTAGCCACTATTTAAAAGCAATTGTAGAGAGTCAAAAGAGCTACTTTTATAAAGTCAGAATTCTTCCAAAAGTGCACACATCTAATAAATATTCATACAAGCAGTTTTTTTTAGTTAACTACTCTCATAATGCATTTTAAACATTTGATGCCTGCAGATTCAACACAATGTAGTCCTAAATATATGTCACAACCATGAGTTCATGCTCCTTATTTTTATGCTCCTGCAGATGTTATCCTGTGTGGACCTGTCTCTGTGCGCTAATATCAACTTTTATTTCACTTTAATTGAAGAACCAACCTAAGAAAATAAACTGCCTGTTATTGGCTACTTTTCAGGAAATCCTCCTCAACTGTTTTCTCCTGGTTGCAGCTAGTGCCGTTAGCAAATCATCTTCAGGCAAATCCTGTTCTCTTCAAGAGTAAAATTCTGACTTCACATCGAACAGCATTTCTGTCATCAACTGGAACTGCAAAAATGATTAGAAATGTAAATATTTGTGTTCGCAACTAGGAAGCAAACACTACTGCCTAAAGGGGCCTCAATGAATCTTCACACATAGAACCTACAAACTGCACTATTGGCAGAAATTTGACTTCATACATTTAAATCAGACATCAGAGTTGCAGGTTGCCGACTATTGGACTAACACAAAATGTCCAACCTTTCCAATAATAAAGGGCTCCCCACAGCATGACTCTGCCACCATCACATCAGTTGCTGTGTATTTTATATCTAGTTTCAGGTTAAAGGCACCTTAAAGGTAAAACATTTCTTATTACAAATTATGAATTGTGAAAGTGATCAAATGTGAAGAATTTTAAGGGGAATATTTTCAAGACTGTATCACCTATGATTCAGAGTTATTCTGTACCATCTGTCAACACAAACTAAAACACTTTCAATTTACATCTTTCCTAAAGTATCCAGTCTGTTTTAGATTTTTTTTTTTTTAAGATGGGCGACTTTATCGTGTTTGAAAAAATACAAAAAGGTCCCTTTCTTGTCTCCCTTAAGTAAAAACAAAGACCGCTGCCCTTATTAGAATCCCATTTTTTTAAAAACAGTTTTCAGATGTAGTGGAACTTTTCAAAGATTCACTTTTTAATTTACTTTCATTATTTTGTTTCAATTAAATCAAATGGAAGTGCTAATGCCTGCATGGCCATGCAGTATGAAATAATGGTGTCCAGGCTTGAATTTAAAGTCATACCTCCAGGCGAAAACTCCAGAGCGCACACAGAATGAAAGTGTAAAATGTTTTTTAATGTATATTTAACAACAAATACCCCAGTGACTATTGATGTTTCGTCTCAGAAGAATCTATTTCTCTGGTATATCTAAGGGCATGATATGAAACCACTCACACTTTTATTTCTTTTTCTGTTTTCTTCCTCTGAGTGTCTCCAGTAGTATCTCTCTCTCCCTCCCTCTCTCTACCCCCCCTTTCCCCCCGCTGTCTCTCTTTAAACATTTATCTTCTGTTTTCTCCTTACAGGCCCTTTGTGCTTTTGTGATGTTGGTTTTTACAGCTTTCTGCGCACCACAGTTGCCATTTATCTTTTATAGATGCCAGCAGCAAGGAGCACATAAGAAATGCTACCATTTCAGCATGACTAATTGTCATCGCTCTGCGTTGCTCCCTTGATGTCACTCGCTCCTGCTCCCCTGGGGGCGTGCAGTGTGTGAACCGCAGTATTTACACTGTACATTTCCATTTAGTTCACATAAATACTCCAGCTCTGAATATTATCTTCAGCTAAAGCGTGTTGCTCAGTTTGAGAACTTACCTGCCAACAGCAGTCTGAAACAGGTGAAGATATAGGGCCCAGAAGAGAATAAAAGTATATCCATAAATTCTTCACCTACGCTAAGGTCTGTTCCCCAACAATCCCTCATCATCTCTTTATGTTTGATGATCATCACATATTTTCAAGGACTCTATTTTTCTTCCTTTGAAGCTATTTATTGCATATCTCTATAGATTCCTGCTATGTTCCTGTTTTCTAATTGCTGCCAAAGCCTCATCAGTAACACTTTTTTTTCTATCTTTGGCTATTTTTTTGCATTACATGTAGAAATGTAAAAGCTTCTCATACCAACTTGTACTAGGGTATTATTTATTGTAGTGGAATATTTAATGATTCACGGAGATGAAATTTCCTAAAAACATTGAAATTGCACTTTATAATAACTTGAAGTGAGCATTTTTCTCTTAAATCTTTGTACTACCTTCGTTGTAAGCTACAATGTAGCCACCGCTGCCGTAGGGCACACTGACAGACGCAAAGCTGTCATACACCATCTGCAGGAAACGCAAACGTTTTGCCCAAAGACACGACTGAGATAGACGATGACCTACCGACTGAAAGCCTAACTTCTATGTCTTATGCTGCTGTTGCTACTATTTAATTGAGTCTGAAACTCGAATTTGCCGAAGTTGATAAGCAGATCACAAAAGGTTGCTTTTAGGGGTCAGCTGTTAAAGATGGTGTTAAGTGTCTTCATGGAAGGGACAGATAGAAATGTGGTCTTTAGAAAATATCCCTCATATGACTATAATTCGTAACAAAAATAAAATAGGCTTCTAAATATCCCACATTACAAAAATAAAAAAATGCAGAAGAGCAAAAAGAACCTCAACATTCAAAAATTATTAGTCTCTCGTCAGCCGACGAAACATGATCGCTTTTCATGCTGTTATTATTGAACAACCATTTAGTGAAAATTGGAACATTTGTGAAGGCTATGTTTGTATATAAAAGCTCTTTGTTATCTTTCATCATGACTTTAAAATCTTTATAAAGATCGATTTTCAAAAAAAAAAAGCACTTAACTTGATGATCATAAAATACTATCTTACAGTGACATGAAATGAAACTCTTCCAAAGCCATTTGTTATTTGGCAGCTGTTTGCTAAAGGAAATTTCTTGTCCTATGATTAGTCTATTCTATTTATTGAATTTCATAGTTTTATTATCTATTGGGTGTTACATAGACAGTGGTTTAGGATGATGTGATATTTCTAAAGCAGGTAAACATAGCAGAGTTTTGGTTTAATTTGCCATCTGCAGGCTAATGAACACAAGAGTGATAGTAATTGTTGGGCAGCAGGTCTTTGACAAAGCTTATCAGGGGCTGCTTCAGGGGACATCTGAGTATTGTGAAGGGGGAAAAAAACACCTTGCTGCTGTTCTTTCTTTCTTTTGACCAGACTGATTATTCACAATCAATAACAGTCTGTATCTTCTCTCTTGTCTCTCGTCTCTTCTGGGACATTTAGGATGCTGCAGGCAAGGTTTTGGACCGCTGGACCATCATGTCCCGTGAAGAAGAAATCATCACCCTGCAGCAGTTTCTGCGCTTTGGTGAGACCAAGTCCATCGTAGAGCTGATGGCTATTCAGGAGAAAGAAGGTCAGGCAGTTACAGTTCCCTCGTCAAAGACAGACTCTGGGATTAGGACGTTCATCGAAAGTAATAACAGAACCCGCAGCCCAGGGCTCTTGACACATCTGGAAAACAGCAGCCCCTCCAGCATTCATCATTTTGAGAATATACCCAACAGCTTAGCCTTCCTTTTACCATTCCAGTATATCAACCCAGTCTCTGCCCCCATGCTTGGCTTGCCCCCTAATGGCCTCCCAATGGAGCAGTCTGCCCTTCGGCTTCGGGAGCCCAGCCTTCCAAACCAGGGAGAGCAGGTGGAGACTAGTGAATCAGAGGTGTCCCTGTCACCTTTCCGCACAGGTCAGAGTCCCAGTCGCGGAGTACTGGGAGCCATTAACAACACTGAACCCAAGACGGAACCCAACAACTGTGCATCACCTATCTCCCCGACACCATCCACACAGCAAGCTCAGCAGCAAACATCACTTCAGCAGCAACCGCAGCAGGGCCAACAGCAGTCCCAAAATCAGTCTCAACAACCCAACAGTTTGAGCGAACATCAGGTGCATCACCACTTTGTTAAGGATGAGCCCTCTAAAACCATCAGCCACCCGTCTTTCTCCTCGAAGATGCATCGTATACGCCGCATGGGAGCTACCTCGCGCAAGGGTCGTGTGTGTTGCAATGCATGTGGAAAGACCTTTTATGACAAAGGCACACTTAAGATACACTATAATGCTGTACACTTGAAGATTAAACACCGTTGCACCATTGAGGGATGCAATATGGTTTTCAGCTCACTGCGCAGTCGCAACCGCCACAGTGCCAATCCCAATCCACGGTTGCACATGCCCATGCTGCGCAATAACCGCGACAAGGACCTTATTCGTGCCAATTCCACCACAGGTACACCTGTCATCTCGAGCAGCAAGAATGGTGGCTTTACACTCACCAGCCCTGGAAGGCCACCGCTTGGCTTCACTACTCCACCAGTAGACCCTATGCTTCAGTCTCCGCTGCAGAGTCCCCTAGTGTTTCCTTCACTAAAGTCAGTGCAGCCAGTCCAACCAGTGCCACCATTCTACCGAACACTTGTGTCTCCAGCAGACCTCGTCAGCCCTCCAGTGTCACTGCCAACTAGCCCCATAATGCCCACCACTACTAACAGCACCACCCTAATGGACCAGCAACAGCAGATCTTGGCCGCTGTTGTCTCACATAACAACGTTCATGTGTCAGAGGCAAGTTCTATGTCCCATCGGCTTCCCTCTGGTGCCAGTCAGGACCTCACTACAAGCAGTGACCCCACACCCAAAAAGAAACCTCGTAAATCAAGCATGCCAGTTAAGATTGAGAAGGAAGTGATTGATGTGGCAGATGACTTTGAGGACAAAGACGAGGATGATGATGACAACATCCACCACAATCACCAATCAAGTCTTCTTCACAATAACATTAAGATCAACGGCAACTGCAACAGCAACAACAATGGCGCGAGTGGCGCTGGACACCACAGTGGTGGCAGTGGCCAGCAATCCCCCTCCCAGGATGAGCTGAGCCCTGGTTTAGCCCTCAGAGGCATGATGAGGCAAAGTGAGGATGAGTGTAGGGAGGGGACTGGTAGCGAGAGCAGAGGGGGTGCTTCAGAGCTGCGTTGTATGGACAGCTTTACCTCAGAAGACCAGGACCACGAAAGAGACTTTGAGAATGAGTCTGAAACCTCAGATTCCAAGATGTTCTACCGAGACGATCTGATGGATGGGGAAGAACATCAAAAGCACAACAGGAGAGGTCTAGACAAGGAGCATGAAAATGAGGCCAACGAGGAAGAACACCTGAGGAAAGACATCGAGGGAAATGGTCATTCCTCACCATCACCTCACCAGCCTCCCATCAAGATTAAAGAAGAACTCAGTGATCCGACATATGACATGTTTTGCATGAGCCAGTACGGCCTCTATAATGGGGGTATGGCAGCTGCTGCTGCTGCCGCCGCAAGCATGGCTGCTCTACATGAGAGCTTTATTTCTTCAATGGGATATGGGGCCAGCCCACCCAAATTCCCTACATCTCAGTCACCTGAAGGAGACCCATGCTCCAGTCCAGATCCCAAGATCTGCTATGTATGTAAGAAGAGCTTCAAGAGCTCCTATAGCATGAAACTGCACTACAAGAATGTGCACCTAAAAGAGATGCATGTGTGCACAGTGGCAGGCTGCAACGCTGCTTTCCCATCCCGACGAAGCAGAGACAGGTGAGTGTTACAAGTTTGGAAATAACCTTCTAATTTGAATGGATCTGGTTTGTTTGATTTTAGGAGTTTCTGTTACCATGCATTTACATGTGGTATGCCAGGGGTTCATTATGAGCCTTATTTCAGTCAAACAGGACTGGAGCTATGACATATTTTACAATATTTTGCTTCAAAGCAGCCAGACCTTTGTTTTGTCTTCATGGTTGTCGGGAGCAAGAGTTTTCTAGAATCTTTTAGATGTGTTTTATTTGCATTCTGAACTCTAACTTATTTTCAGTGAAGTCCTGCTATTGTATTATACTAAAGATTAGATATGATTATTAAGGCCAAACTCTGAGATGAATTATTCAACTTAAAAAGGTTCCCAAACTCAAAGTCTAGACAGGTGTTGCGCCTTCACATAATAAACAAGTCTTGGAGCTAGCTGTTACAAAGACAGGTTATGTTTTTATGTGTTCAGCTCCGTAACGTGCCAAAGATAACAGGTTTGAGGCATTAAATAATATTTCTACTTCTACAATACCATCTCTAGTCAACCGTTTGCCAAACATTTTGGCATTACTGGGCTGCCCACGTACACCGTGTTCTCATTAAACTGTGAAAACCGGAATGGGCAGGGGGTAAAAGTGTGCAGACACAAAATTTCTTTTTGTACCTTGATTTATTTTCCTTTGCAATTTATCTGTAATGATTTATACAGTGCCCTTAACAATTATTGGAACCCCTGGTAAGGTTGTGCTGACGTCCCTCCGCTCTTTGCTGCAGTTCTCTTATCTCCCTACTTCCTCTTCATGCAAATGGAGACGAGATGAACTCAGGTCTTCTGTGTCAGAGTTAGATGTACGTTTTTAATAAATGCTCAGACTGCAGATATGGAAACATTTGGGCTAGTAGCCATTTTCTGAATTTCTTTTGTCGGCTGATTTCTGTAGATCACATTCTCCTGACTTTCCCATTCAGATGGCAACTGGGAAATAATCTAAATCATATCAATATTCCCAGGATATTTAATAAATTAATAAAGAATTAATAAATCAATCCTTTGCTAGTCATACTTGAGAAGCCAAGTAATATTTAAGCAGAGAGTAGTGTATAAATGAAAAAAATGTTAGAAGTAGTGATAGTTGTTGCACCTATAGTTTTCTCCAAATTAAATATTTTTTAACATGTGATCTCAGTCAGGACTAAATAGATATTTGCAAAAGCTTGAGTAGTATAAGGAATACTATTTGGAAATATGATGAATTGGTTTTAAGTGTTTTTCTTCATCTTTACTAGAGTGCTGATGAGTGTGCAGGGCGCTGTAGGTTATTGTTATACGATTTAAAATGAAAAACATGACTTTCTTTTGAAAAACCTTAAGATTAAGAAATAGATATGAACAAAAAACCCCAGTTTAAAATCCATCCTAGTCAAATTAAAACTTTGAATACTTTCTATTGAACTATTAATTAGGATTAATTAATATTAGACCAAATGATTCTCTTTAGATGGAAAAATATAGAAATAAATAAATAAGAGAAACTCTGGACTTTTGCACAGTGGCTCTTTATCTCAGGAAGCAGAGTTGAACTTTCAGTTTCTTGTTAACTTTTTCTGGATAAGCTAACAGTTACCATCTGTTAGCTAATAAGAAATTAAAAAGGTACTCAGGGACATCTGCTCTGTGTCAAGTAGACGTTCAGAAGACCAGAGTGCGATGTAGAGAAACACACACACATTTAAAAATACACTCCCAGCCTTCAGCTGCAGCGTGTTGTTTACCTGCCCTCACTGCTTCACCTTTGAACGGTGAAATCAAGGCGCATACATTAACATTGACAGCGGTTTGTCAAACCGCTGCATTTATTAGCGCATTAAGAGGTGATGTGAGCCGTACTCACCTGGGCTTGTTAGCACATACCCGTCCCACACACTCCAGTCTGCAGAGCATATATGTTTGCCGGAGCAACACCACTGTCACAACACATGTAAGGGCCCACGCTTAGAGCATGACATGCTAAAAACGAGCGTCTGCTCCAAAACTACATAGAAACCTTTAACTTCTCTACTCTGCAAGATATTTTTTACTTGTGTTCTGACAGGCATGAACATTTAATCATTTTTCTCTCAGTGATAGGTGCCATTTGCACCCCCCTCTTCTCTTCCTCCACTTTTTCCTTCCCCGTCCTTCTGCTCCCCCAAACCTTTTGAATCTCTGTTTGTTTTTATGGCATCTTTTTCTAAAACTGACTACTTTTAATCAAGCGCCTAAGCAGAGCTGTAGGTTGTGATATTATGAGAGCAGGAGGAGAAGAAGTGAACGCAGCCGAGCCGACAGCAGCTCACGGTGGCATGCACTGCCTCACTGTGGTGCATTTCCACCAGTAACACCGTTACCTCCAGGCCTGCATGTTCGCCACTATCAAATTAAAACACTATTAATATATTAAATTCTTTTTGCCTCTATGATTTTTTAGTTAAAAAATGTTATTTTCTACATGTTAGTTGTGTTTTTTAATTCCTTTTTGATTCGCCTTGATATGTATAAAAAAAAACAAGTTAAGGTGTTGAAACAATAACAAGAAGGGGGGTAAAAAGTAATGTCTGCAAGGTGCAAAAACTGCAGTTTTTGAGCAACTAAATGACCAGCAGGAACGCTGAGTTAGTGTGAATGTGCATGGAGAGTTTATCTCAGTTTATTAAAACAAAAAACGCTAGTAGAACAAAATATTAGGCTGATAATGATACGTTTTTCACCGCACGTTCAAACAGGAAACAAAACAACAAAAAGCAAAGGAGTCAAGCTGGAGAAATCCTGAGGCTTTGAGACGAGTCAATACACGAGCTGCGCTCTCGTCAGATCTGTCCCCGGATAATCCTTTAATGACATAATGTGTATCTGAGTGTAATGGAAGCAATAAAATGGGAATATAATTTAGCTGTTTTCATCAGAGCTTCTTCTCTGATAAGACTAAGGAACCTTCCACGTATTTATTTTCACAAACCACTGTTAAAGTGTTGACTGCTTGGAAATTTTCTAATTCAACCCATTTTTTTTTCCTCTGATCAGAAGTTTTGTGGACAATGATTGCAGGGATAATATCTAGCAACCAAAGACTACTTTGAATAAGGAGAAAATCAAATCTGTTCTTTTGCAGCATTATTTAGATTCAGATATGAGATTTCACGCTTGCATATATTACCAGGAAAGTTGTTTGCATATCTGAGGGGCTCCAAAGACCGAGGAAGAAAAATACAGCATCAAAAACAACATAGTAGGTTAGCAGACGATGAAACTGACCAAAAGAAAACACTAAATTACTCTATCTTGGAACTACTTACTGCTCCGTTTGGATGTGTGCTCTGTTGATAAATAAACAGCAGATTTCACACTCGCACACTGTAAAACATCTGTGCACACTGTAATACACTCACCCAGAAAAGGATAATTTAATGTGCCCTTGAGCAAGCTCGTAATGTGAGGGTTTTAAATGTGAAACAGAAGAAATGAAATAAGAGGTTTTACTTTACAACGCTGTGTTTCCCCTCCCGCCTCGCGGTGGTGTGAAAATACATGGCTGCGCATTTATTTTGGGGTCAAAAGAAGTGAGGAAGAGGCTGTGCTGGAAACTGTGGCTTTATTTCCTTCTTTGAAAACATTAATATCTTTTTACCCTTCACCGAGAAGAAGTTAAACCTGCGTCTGTGGCTCTGCAGTGAGCAGGTGTCCTCCCTCTTCCACATTCCCACGACGCATCCGGGCGCAGCCCGCGGTCCCTGCATGGGCCACTGCAAATGGAGAGAGTGAAGGTTAATTATGTTGGAAAGTCTCTTTCCCTCCCCTTCTCCTTCCTCTTTCCTCCTTTTCCCTCGGTCCCCTCATGGCATGTGGGCCCCGGCTCTTCTGCTGCACAGCCAGCTCGGAGTTTGTGTCTTCTAAACAAAGAGCCCGCGCCTCATAGAGAGAATAAGTTAGCAAAAGCCACTCAAAACGTCTCCTTAACTAAAAGACAAGAACTCAAACCCTCACATCCCTTTATCATTACTGGCTTAACTGAATCATCTTAAAGGGAATAAAGAACACATCCTTATCGTTAGATGAATAAACATATGGAAACCCATTATTTTCTGCATTTTTAATGCTCTATTTAATATGAACTTTATGCTGTTTGCAAAGTTTAAACAATGGCAAGCAGATATAACAACCACAGCAGAGTGATAAATGTGAGTAAAATCCATGTCCTCCCACTCACCTAAAAGCTCATAACCCACTCGAACGACAGGGAAGACAAAGGACCGGCAGTGTCAGTTCGATACCTCACAGTGCTCCATCTCATTTACACATTAAGAGCCATTTAGACAGTATAAGCGCATTTAGGTCTGTATCCGTGCACATTCACACTGACACAGAAACAAGGGCAAGGGCCATCAGATGAACCTAAAGATGATTAACGGCGACTGGGACCGGCTCGCTCCGGCTCTGCCTCCTCTGCACAGTCGAAACGGGCTCTCCGGAGGCCTCCCCCGTCTTTTGGGCGAAGATGAGACTGTCAAATTGGTTTGCCAGCCACATTACTGGCCAGCAGGGAGGTACTGGAGAGAGGCGGGGGGAGGTCGAAGATGAAGCTTAGTGAAGAGGAGTGATGGAGGTGGAGGAACGGAGGGGAGTGGGAAATGGGGCAGAGAATCTAAATCTGATAAATGAAGAGAAGAGGCCATAATGTCCTCAGCGTGTGGACTCTGTTTAGTTATTCTGATTGTTGAAGACACACAAGTTCATCAAAATGACATTTTTGGTCTTTTTAATTGAAGTGAAGCTATTTCATCTTTAATTCATCTACAAATTGAAATAAATCTCGTTTGATTTTCCTTGTGAATCCAGGTGAAGAAAATGAAGCCAGACTTTTTTCCGCCCTCTTTATTTAAATAATGTGTTTTTCTAACAACAAGGTTTGCATTTTGATTGTTTGAAAGGGATTTTAGCTATTCTGCAGAAATGTAGCCTTTTTGACTTTAACAGATAGCCATGATTAATTTAGAGCTTATTAGCAGTGAAAGGTGTTGTTTCTTTTTAGACATTGAGATGTGTTGCAAAGGACCTGCCTACCTGAGCATCATTACCAGCAGCTCCAACAAAACACTCACCACTCAATCCCCCGATGTGCTTTTGCAGAATCTGATCAGTTTTACATTCAGTTTATTATTTTTTAGAGCTTGAACCAACCTAGAAACACTCAGAGCAACATATTTGTCTCGAATTCAGCCAGAAAATAGTGACTTTGTCGCTGCATCTCTAAGTTTTCACCACACTCTTCTTAGCTCATAGTGACAGATGAAGAACAACACTCCGAAAAGGAAAATATTGTCAGTTTTCCACTGAAACAATTAGACACACGTTGGTGAAAATGCACACATGCAGCGACAGCCACGGCCGATCGATTCGCCACGCTCCCCCCTCCACAATGCTGACGATGCTCGAGTGGACGGGCTCCTGGTTGCTTGCCTCACAGAAAAGGGTCCCTGAAATGAATGTATTTTTACCTCTTGCAGGACAATGTCGGATAGGGAAGTAAATAATTAAAGGAAAGGGACCCTTTTTGACTGCATCAACCCTGCCACTGCTGGTAAGCTCTACAATCCATTGTGACTCCATTTTTGCCCATCCTGCTGAGGATGATCTTGTTCTTTTCCTTTTTTTTCTTTTTTTTTGTCGTGTTTTACACATATGTGCCCTCCCTGCATGGAAACCCTTCACATTCAAAGGCACCGAGTGTTTTTGCACATTTTGCTGAGAGGAACAGGCCCACTGCATATTGACTGCTTAAGTTTCCTTTCTGTGTTATGCGGTTTTTTATTGTGACATCTGTAACATGGCCTCCACCCCCCCCCCCTCTTTTTTTTGAAGTACTCTTGGCAGCTGTGAAATTTGAGTTAAAAAAAAGACCCTATTTCACCCCACACTGTTTAGCATGGCTTTGTCTGCTATAGCTCAGACGTCACTAATTGTGTCCTGCCTTCAGCATGGTTTGTTGCTGTTTTTCTTTTTCATCTGTAGAACATTATGTGATACAGTTTTAGTCTGTGTACAGGAGAAAAAAAAACAAAAAAACAAAAAGGCCATTTTAATTAATTCCAGTGCAGCAATGAAGATGCGTTCATTGAGGTGCTCAATTAGGCCACCTCTAAATAGTGAGCCAATGTGATAATGCTGTCAGGGCCTTGTGCTAATATGCTATCCAGTTCCCCTCGATTATCACATTACCACTGCTTAAATCAATTGATAAACTCCCATTCAATACAGTGGACTATTTAATTGAGTCAGAGTCTATTGGATTTGAGGGCTGTGCAGAGTAGACATGCTGACGGTGGTAAACATTAGCAGGATGCTCTGCCTTCTTCATGGTGAGCTCTGTGATTCTGAACCTGAAATAATTGAAACAATTATTACAGCTGGAACAGATGACTTAACATAATAGGAATTAATAGGCAATACTGTTCAAGAAAATGTTGAGTCATCAGTCAATTTGTTTTGCAAATTTCTTCTCCAATAGTCAAACTTTTTTTGATCTTTTTAAAGCATCTCTTTGGACATTGGCAGCCTTTTAACTTATTGTTGTTGTTGTTTTTCTTGCTTGGCGGCGTCTCTCTGTGTGGAACGGTTTCCTTAATAAATGTAGCGCTGACAGAAAGTATTCACACCTCCTCACTTTTCCACATGCAGTTATGTGACAGACTTACTATGAGTGCAGATGAGGGTTTTATTTAAAATAAAAAGTAAAGAATCCACACAAAATATTCCAATACATTAAAGGAAAAAGCTATTTTTTTCACATTTTTTGTAGAAATGTATTGATTTACATATTTTACATTAGAATTCACACCCTTGACTCAATATTTTGTCAAAGCTCCTTGAGCAGCACTGATAGCCTCAGGTCTTGTGTATGAGCCTGGAACGCTTGTTTATGGGTTTTATTTACCAGCTTCTGATCCTCTCAACCAGTCATCCATTGGGGGACAGACTGGTCATGATTTCCAGATTTTTCTAGAGCTTTAAACAGGGCTGGGGTGTTTGGGGACATCCACAGACTGACCCAGAATCCCTCCTTTCATACGATTGGCTGTTTACTTGCAATCTATTCAGACCAGTAACTAAATTCACGCCACAAGGAAATCCCAACTGTATGTAGGGAGAGGAATTACTTCCAGTTATTCAAGCAGCAGCTAAATCTTTTAAAGATTGCAAAATGGAAGTGAGATACAAGAGTAGGGGTAAATCAAAGCGTTTTTACAGAACCAGGTTTAAAAATGACATTTTTTTAAAATAATTTTGACGATTTGATACACAGAGCATCCTGATTTATTACTGTCACTGTCTCTTTCCATCAGGCACAGCTCGAACATCAACCTGCACCGCAAACTGCTGACCAAAGAGCTGGACGACATTGTCCTCGACCCTCAACTCACGCCACTGCCCAAGGACCTGCGAGCCGAGTTTCTGGCCAAGTTCTACAGCGGTCATCACATGGGTCTGGACCCGATGGCCAGGATGGGTTTCCGGGGCGCCGGCCTTGGGCTCCCAGGTCTGAACCATAATACCTTCTCTCATATGAGCAACGAATATCCCCGTCATCCTTTTAACCACGACCTTAGAAACCATCACTCCAACGGCCTGTTCCGAGGCCAGCCGGACGACTACATGGTGCTGGACCTGAGCACCACCTCCAGTGTTCAGTCCAGCAGCAGCATCCACTCCTCCCGCGGGTCAGAAGACGGCAGCGACGAAGGCATCCTGTTGGATGACCTAGAAGAGGAGGGAGAAGAGGATGAGGAGGATGGCAACAGCGAGGGAGAGGACCTCTCCCGGCGTGGGGAGAGGCGAGCAGAAGGGGGACATCACGATGAGACTGGAGAACTCAAAGATGAGGGGTTGGACTCTACCTCATCGCCATTCCTCCTATCGTCCACTGGGGGCAGTAATGGCAGCAGCGGTGGGATCCTCTGTAACATCTGTCACAAAGTATACAGCAACAAAGGGACCCTGCGCGTGCACTACAAGACTGTGCACCTGCGCGAGATGCACAAGTGCAAAATCCCCGGCTGCAACATGGTGTTCAGCTCCGTGCGCAGCCGGAACCGACACTCTCAGAACCCAAACCTCCATAAAAACATGCCCTTCTCTAGCATATTAGACTAAACCCAGACCTCTCAGCCCTCCTGTCTCCTCCGTTTCCCTCATCCTTGTCTCCCGTCCCTTGTAAGTCACTGCAAGACGTTACTATCTCCATGTAAAAAGAAAAAAAATGATTGACTGAAGTTTATCATTGTGTCTTTTGACTTTTCCTTCTTTGGAAGAAAAGGCTGACAGAGTTTGCTTCATAATGAAAACTCTTGGTAATGTTACTCATTAGGCCCTCCAACTTTTCTTTTTTTTTCCTATCTTCAACTCTCTTTGTGTTTACGTCCATGTCCAAAGAATCTGTTAAAACTCTTTATTTGTGACTTTTGCCTGCAGAAACAATAGTACTGAAAAAAGAGAAAAAACTTCTTGTTGTATTTGTGTAACAATAACTTTTAAATGGACCCCTTACAAAAGCATGACAGCTCCATTTGTAAATAACCTCCCAAGAGGCTTTTTGTTTTGTTGTTTTTTTTTGTTTTTCTTTTGGTGTAAGAGTTGTGTTGATGGTTGTTTGCCTACTTTTCCTTCTCTTTATTGGATTTATGTTACAGTTCAGTACGATACTTCCATCTATAGGCAAGAAAGAGGTAGCATCCTTCAAGCGTGACTCATTTATTTTCATTTTTAACTGATTCACAAAAGAAAAAACAAACAAAAAAAAAAAACAAGATCATGTGAATTGTATCAACTGCTTGTTAGATGTTCGGAGGTGACCGGCATGCTTTTTATTTTAAGCTCTTACACTGATTTCATTCTATGTATTTTATGTTTTTTTTTCATTTTACGTTTTTTTGCTTTACTAAACCAATTCAGTTTTTGCACTTTGCATCTATAAAAGGGGGATGTGTAATATTATTATGAGGATATCTGCAATGTTGAATTTGGGTGATCAGGGGGGTGAACAGTGGCTTCACTGCTGAGAGAAGCAAACATTTTCTTTTTGCATGCGCTCAGTTTCCAAGCCTCTTATAGAGAACCTGAAATATGTCTTTATTCCTCCGTCACATATTCTAAGGAAATCCAGATCTTAGCCTAAATTTTGTCCTTTGAACTTAAAAAAAAAGAGTAACGGGAAGGGGTTGTTATCTTGTCTGAGAAATGATTGGTCTTTGTTTGTCTTAGTGAAGGCATCTTTAAAAAATATGACTGCTTCACAGATTTAAAACAGAGAAAAATCCCTCTTCAACTGTGACCAAAATGCATGAGTTTCCTCAAGAAAAAAAACACCCTTCAGCATTGTCTCTAAATCCTGAACCATTATAACCAATACGATGCACTTGAGTCTTAAAGCATTAACTGTGATTTTCTGCTGCAGGTTTTCACTGTTGAGCCCCACCCTCACATATATTCTGCAAAAGTTGTTGAAATTGTCCTTCTTTTGGTTGCAAAGAGTCACTCACGGTACACATGTTTTTATTGATTAGAGAAAGTAGCCGAGGGAAAGGGTATTTATTAGTGGGTGATGTATCTTCACAGAAATGTTCTTGTCCAGTAAAAGGAATTTTTTTTGTTGTAAAAAGACCGAAAAAAAAAAAGACTCATGTCTGTTTTACTCTACACGATCTATTCTTAGTGGACTGGTGCTACACACAGCATTTGGAAATACACAGCATTACGTGGGATGCTGTACAGTATTAACACCTTATATCCATAACAGTGTTGAGTTCCACTTTTTTTTTTTTACACTTCAGCCGTCCTGCTGCACAGGCGTGACCCGTTCCAATGAAACATCTCCTGTGTTTGAAGACTCCACCTACAGGACACATGTGCTCTTTCTGAGCCCTCTTTTCTCTGAGATAAAGAGGAGCTGAGGATGATGGAAAGGCTGCGGAGGTGGAAGGCTGACTAGGGAGGAAAGGATGACAGCAGCGATCATTAAAAATGTGCTGCTTCCCTGTTACCTGGAGGCATCCCGCCATTCCGGCTTCTTCTGTCTAATAACTCACTTGTCACTTTGTTACACTGCCAGACGTCAAGGTTGCTGACAAGACTGTGACACTGACAGAAGGAGAAAAGCCAGGAATGAGAGTGCCCGCCAAACAATTTAATTCCACTCAGTCAATTAAGTTCAATTCACTTCATCTCTTCATTTTCTGTACCCTTACTCTCCTTTAGGGTCTGTATTAATTTATTTCAGTTCTTTTCCCTTTTTTTACCCTCCCTTTGTCCGTCAGAGCAGTCATTTAGCAACCTTTGTACCCATTTCTTCATCCTGCTACTCACTTACCACCTCCACACGCTGCAACGCAAATCCTACAGGGACACACGCTAATAGTGTATGCTTAAGTTCACCGGACGGCCATGGCATAGCAAAAAGGGATGGGTAATTGCCTGTTTATCCCAAGTGAAGGGAAAATTGAGTACAGGAACCCCTGCTTTCTCCCAGGAGTGAGCTTCAGTGAGGCTAGCTGCCTCGTTCACTCATCGGATCCCTTCGGCCTTGGCAAGTGCCTCTGCAGGAACCCTGCTGACAGCTGTCTCTTCAGCACAGAAACACTCGGATAGGCAGATGTGCAGAGGAACGACTGTCCCTAGACGATAAGCTAAACTGTAGTTGGAGGAAAGACAAATGTTCTCATTTTTGTTTTCTGTGATAATGTCACATTAAAGCGCTGAGTTTCCATCACAGAGAATGCTGCAAGCCAGAAATAAATCATAAAAACAGGATAAAAAATGTTTTACTTTCAAACATTCAAAAGGGTCTTGGGGTCACATTTTTCTTTTAAAGAGAAAAATCAATTTTTTCTGAGTTTTTTGTATTTTTGAAGTGGGGTTCTGCTGCCCTGTTAATCTAAAACTTTAAAAAGTAAAAAAAATGAGTGTAAAGTGATCCAGTTTCTGTTAAACAAGTTTTAGTATTTTAGATTTTCTAACTCGAGATGATCAGATCTGCTCCCAGTGTCTGTGGAAATACTCCCTTGATTTGAGAAGTACCGATGCTACCGTTAGCGTCATTAGCCGCTAGCTGCTAGACTGTCGTAATATTTCCCAGCCGTCAAATTCTTCGACCCTTGACTTTGTTCGATTCAGATACACAAAAGGCTGCTTTACAGTTTATAGATTATTATTTGCTGATAAGGAGGGAGCTGCCTCCGTTAAAACATCAACATAACATTCACATATTTGCATAAACCGCTTTGGTCTAAAAAGTCACCTCCAAATGTAGGGCTCATTATAAACTCACACGGTTTCGTCAAAATGTGCTGTTTCAATTATTGTTTAGTATTTTATCAGCTAGTTCACGGATCCAAATTAGCGTGGATCAACTAAAAGCTAACATACAGCACTTTGCTAGACGTCAGTCCATAAACATGCTCCAACCAACTTAAACACTGTCTAACCTATTTTAATCTCTGCATGTGTTCACAATCGAATTATAGATGCTGGTTCAATTTGTGAACAAATAAATGCTAAATAAATTACCTAAAATATAACAATATGTGACAAAACTTTAATGTTTCCTAAGGTATTATTATCTCCGTGTGCAAATAACCGAAGATTCTGAATTAACAACAGCAAAAATATGCAACAATCACCTTTCTTTAATATTGATACTTTTCCAAATTAGTATCTAGTATTACTAGATACAGCATTCGAGTATCGAAACTTGGTATTTTGGATAACCCTACCAACAATGGACATTTATTAAAAAGAAAAGCTCCTTCAGAGGAGACTGTTTCAAAGCAGACTTTACCAGTTTTCTCATTTATTCTTTGACAACTCATACATGCAAATCCAGCAGTAGGAGGGCCCTAAATGAACTTTAAAAGGTTTGTCCAGAAGTAGTTTTGCCACTTCCAGTACCAGAACTAATTGTGCTGTTCCTGTGGAGTGTGACCTTCATTTTGAACCCAAATCGAGGTTTTAAACCCTGAAGGATTTCATTTTTTCATCTGATAATAGTATATAGACAGTTAAAGAGTTTGAAAAGTTACATCCTCACAAACTACCCGGGCATTTTCTTTTGGATCAGGCTTCACTCTGATTAGCTGTTACCATCAGCCTCCAGGACCAACTAATCAGGACTTGTATGAAATACAGACGCTGAGAGAGTTATCTACTTTAGGTCTGATTTAAAACACTGAACCTCGACTCCAATAATCCTCCTAGATTAAACTGTGATCAACCAGTGATCTCATCTGCAGAGGCACACACATGCTCATGTTGTGTTTGTCATGGATGGAAATTCACCCTTATGAGTGTGAAGCAGAAAACATGACAAGGGTCTTCACAGGATAAAATGCAACTCTCTGAGTTTGAGAAGATGAAGCTCAAAACCAGCAACTTAAACATATCTAAAAGAAAAAACTGCTTTGAGCAGAAGGAGTCTTGGAGTTGTCATTTCTCGGGGGAAACAGCAGTTCACAGGCTGTAGTGGGAGCAGCTTGCAGCGCCACCTTAGCTTGAAAAATTCTGCTATCTGGTGACGTCACGTTTTACTTGGTCAGTCTGAACCACTTGAATAAAACTTAAATATTTGATCAGTGCAGTGTCAGACATTTATTGTTTCACTATTCCTCATGGCACAGGCAGGGAAGCAGGGGGATGGGGAACAGATAAGAAGGCTTGATGATCACTGTCCATTTCCTTCATGTTGCAGTTAAAGTGAGAACATCAGAGAAGAGGATTTTGGATGGCAGTTCATGTAGCTCCAGGAACAATGTGAGGTGATGTTTAACAGGACATCATCAGATAAAGGAAAAACACACTTTCTGTTTGTACAGATTGGAATTCCCTCGTTAATTTCAACTGGAATCTGTGAGAAAAATACTGTAAATTAAAAAAAAAAAGTTCTAATTTGCGTTGAATTTTCAAACATTTTTTAACAATCTTAAAGTATAAATAGTTCGAAGAGCTGGTGAAATTAGATTTCTTTTCTTTTTTTGTTAACTTGTGTTTTTGAGTACCCGATGCATTAGTGTCTGTGTTTTAAAAAAAGCCTGTGCTACAGCACACGACAGCATTGCATGGCTTCATAGTCGCACTGCGAAAAAAATGACAAAAAAAAAGAGAGCAAAGGATCCTGCATCACTTTGCCATTAAAATGGTGACTTTGAAAGCTTCATTGATACTGTATGTTACCTAAAGAGGTGTTTCCCATGTGCAGACAGAAGGAAAAAAAATATTCTTTTCAAAGAGACTTTTTTTTTCTTTAATTTTAGCCTTTTCTTGTATTTGTTTCTGTACCATAACTGTCTATGTTTTTTGCATAAAATGCATAAGGGTTTTGGGATGTAAATGGAATTTTATTCATATTTTGTCCAAATACCTCTTGTAATTTGTATCAGAATTCTTGTACAATTTTTATATTAAAGATTTATCAGTCACTGGCATTTTGTCATGTTTGTGTTTGTCACCCAGGATTATATTTAATCAAACCCTGTGATTTCAGGGGAT
>JAUZNJ010058593.1:0-28408 GCA_034780135.1 Jordanella pulchra
AGTCTTAACCTGATGACTTGATGGGATGAATGGAGTCTGGTGCTGCTGCTTGGGTGGAAAGAAAACCAGCAGCCACACGGCCCTTTCTGGAACCACTTTGACACCCCTGGTTTAAATGCTTAAATCTTTGCCACCATCACGCCCAAGTAGGACTTTTCTAAAGCAACATCAATGAATGTTCAACTCCATCAACAGTATTTCTTCATTTTGGAGGATGTAAAGTGGACTTTTGACAACTGACAAGGAAACCAGGGTGTAAATCTTCAAAAAGTAAAAACAACACACTCCAATTTTTTTTGGGATCCCTGATAAAGATGCATAAAAGAAGATAAATCAATATTTTGCTGAAGTGACATAAAGTCGCAAAGATTGGTTTTGGATGTGTTTGAGGACCTTTATGTCAAAGTTTCACTTTCACTCCCATTTCTCTGCCTGTAGTTCTGTGTTCAAGCTTATGAAAGCTTCTGTTTTTCTGTTGCCATTAACTGACTTACAGAGAGAAACATTTTATCAACATGTTCTCTGTATTTCCCATTTTCCACAACGGCTCAAATAAGGGGGGCTTTGTGAGATATTGGTTTTACCTCTCATAGATATGGTGATCAGAAATTGTAGATTACTAGTTCAAGATTTTTTTTTTACTTATAGCTTTTATTGAAGAAAAAAACCCCAATGAAAACAGCTCTTAAATTACAATATGTTAGTGGAGCAAAAGATGATCTAATCAAAAGTTTGATTTCTTTCCCCCATGTATGCCAGAGGTGCTTATAAATGTGGAAAACTCTGTCTTAAATTAGCATACTGAGAGTAAATTAGATTAGGTTTACAGCCCTACAGAACTTTATAATCATCATCTCTTTCTCGTCTCCTTCATTGGCTGCCATCTTTCCACAGTCACAGGGTGAAACTAAGAATGTGTCTCAAGTTCTTGGTGGCAAGTGATTTTCTCCATGCTTAGGCAAGAGACTTAAATTGGACACCATTATTTATGGGGTGAAAGTCGGCTTCTTTACAGTGGTGCAAAAGAGACAGATATTTAGAGCATATTTAATAAAATACTTGTTACACCCCTACATGTTTTTCAGTTTTAAAAGGAAAACGTTCTCGCCTCTAGCAATCAGACTTTATAACTCATCCCAGTTTGCAGAATGAAGTCCCATCTGACAGCAATGGAAACTAATAATCTGAGAGTTTATTTTAAATTGGACAATCAGCATGTTTACAATAAAACGTCTCAGTGGGGTGTAATAAGATTAGAAGGACACAATTGAAAAAAATAAGAAAAACACTTCATCCATTGCACTAATGATTACATGAAAGTAGCTCATAGTGCAATAGATACAAAGTTAATACTTTGCTTTAGTTTTAACATAGGGTCTAAAACTGACCATCTAAAAACTGATAATATAAAACATAAATTATCCAGCTGTTCCTCAAAACATGTCTTATGTGAAGATTATGTTTAATTGAAAATTACAATGAACTAAATCAGCCCAACATATCAAACATGGTGTGCTACTTTAGAAAAGTATTTAAAAGGTAATAAGTAGAGGTAGACCAATAGATTGGACAGCTGATATTTTTGGCTGCTAAGTGTGCTATTTTTATTAGTCCATTCTGCTGCCACGCATTGAGATGACATTTTTTATCATTGTGTCACTTTTCAACATGTAAACAGAGGAGGAAAGTGAAATTGTTGATAGGCAGCACAAATCGGTTAGACTTATCTAGAAATCATCGGTTTTGGCCAATCTGTAATATTAAAAAAAAATACATCCTAAATGTAAACACATTAAATAAAAATGGAAACAAGTATGTCAACACTAGGCCACTAAGATGTTTGCTATAGAGATGCAGGTAATAAAGAGGTAGTAAGAGACAAATTGCAAGATTTATGTGGGTCAGCTTATCTTAGTTTTGGGGGTTTATTGATTTAGTAATATTTCTTTAAATATCTGTCAAGATATTTTTCAGCAATGAATTATTTTATCTTAAGCAGAGAACATCAAATACATCCTAAAGTAATATAGACCAGTTTTGCAAGTGTATCTGATCGCAGTAAAGATAAAAACTAATGTGACGTAAATACTTTTATTTATAAATCCTGTCTGAATACATATAAATTTACCAAGTACTGCTACATGAAATACCAATCAGTAAAGCCCAGTCATAAATTAAGTCTTGAATTCTGTTTAAAATTACATATAAAAAAGGTGAAAAGTATTAGAATGTATTATTATTAAACAGCAATAACTAACCACCTCTAGCAGGCTTTCTAGATTATTTTAAAGAAACTCAAGCAAACAGCTTTAACATATACAGTCAAACATATGAATAATAAAAGATTTAAAGTAAACTTTAAAACAAATGAAAACGAATGTTTTGCATTTTCAGTTTTTAGCAATAGCATTAGCTTTCTTCCTGAAATGTTATCACGTGACTTCTTTAAAAGTACGATCATTGGTCAAACGGAAAAAGGAGAGTATCCTATTGGTTAAAATTACTGTCAATGTACAGCCACCCTCAAAAATATTTCCTTTAGCATTAGCCTCGGATGTCAAAAACAAATCAACACTTTTGCACTGCGCTTAAAAAATATGAAGCACTCTTACTTTTTTTCTTCTCTTCACTAGTCGCCGTATTTTCTGACGGTGAATGTAGCTCTTCTTTCTGTGTCTCTGTCGGAGACTCCGCGTTGTCAGACATCTTTAGCTGACAAGAGTATCAATTTCCACTGACTAAAGCTAGCTACCATCCTAGCACCAAATCGTCCCTGCTATTGGAGGATAGAGATGTAAATCTATACAACACACAATATCATTGGCCCATGCTTTTGGAAGGCGGGATCTATTAAAGAGCCTGATTCCGGTTATAAAGTTCTGAGTCCCCCTTATTGAGACCAAGATATTTCGTCCTATTTAAATGTATCTGTTTTAGCAATAGACTCTTTTCATTGTACGGTTTGTATTATCTGCTGTTTTTGTTCAATCGTTCTCTACTGTTTGACTTGCAACTAATGAATAAACATTTTCTTACATGACGCGTCACATGGGAAATAACACTTTAACCTGGTAGTTGATGTGTATCTTGTCCCCTTGAACCTGTCGACCATTCCTCCTGCTCACACCTGGACAACAGTAAGTTACAATACTTTTGATTTACTAATTTAGGATACCAGCTGCTTTGTGTCGATTGTTTTAGGGGGGTGCACAGATGCGAAGGGAACTTCAAGTTATATTTACATATTTTGCAAGAGTATGTAGTTATTTCATAGTTAGTAATTTCTTTCAGATGTATAAGTTCGACCTTGAATTCCTTTCATATTGGTGCAAATATTTTGCTAACCTGAAGTGAACCAGAGTACCTGGAAAATGTCTGATCATTTTCGCATGTTTCCATGTCAAAACTACATAAATTTTATTATGGCTTCGGAAAGTAATGTAGCAAACCAAAATCACCGATTTGAAATGCCATACCAGAATAAAATGTTTTTCTTGAAAGCTTCGTGGGTTTCTAAGAAACAATATGAAAACTGAGAAACAATGCAGGGAGCTCAGGTATTGAGGTATGAACAAGTTTTTATTTGCAGGATCATGGAACAGTGTGATAAAAGAAAAAATATTGCTGCAAAAGTCTTAAAAACTGGTGTTTCTACTCCTCCAGGCACACATAGCATGACTTGCAATGGAATAGTTCATAATCTGAAGACAATTTAGAGGATGAAAAGTTTTTTGTTTTTGTCAATGTTCATGCTCTGTATGCACTGTTTGTTCAATCATACAGTGTACAGTTGTGCAAACATGCATGTTATTGATCTGGGGCTCTTTCATTTCTCTTTAGATCAAAGCAAATGAATGTTAAGATGGCCTAGTCAAAGCCCAGACCTATATCAAATGTAACTGTGGTAGGAGCAAATGGTATTTTCACAAAGTATTGACTCAAGGGACTTTGTTGTGCTTGTTACAGTGGCAAACATTGGCAGGCTCTCCACCAAGGATGCTGTCGTCTTCCTGTGTGACATGCAGGAGAAGTTCAGACCCAACATCTTCCAATTCACCAACATTGTCAGCAACGCAGCCAGGGTCCTACAGGTGGTTCATAACCTGTCAGCAGTTTTGTTGTAAAGTGGTAGTCACTTGTCGTGTCTAAACTCGATCCGCTCCTACAGGCCAGTCGTATCCTGGGCATCCCCGCCATTTTGACAGAGCAGTACCCTAAAGGCTTGGGACCCACCGTGCCGGAGCTTGGGGCCGAAGGTCTGACCCCTCATGCTAAAACGTCATTCACTATGATGATAGAGGAAGTCCAGAAGGAGTTGCAGGCTCTTGGCAGCCCTAAACAAGCCATTCTGTGTGGAATAGAGGCACATGCCTGCATCGCTGTAAATATATATATATTTTTTTTCAAATCAAATTTGGTCTGAAAACTTTAGACATGTTTTTATTTTAGATTAATTCTTCCATTTTTTTTTTTTTTTTTTACTCAGTGTACAACATATGACCTTCTTGAGAAGGGAATGGAGGTCCACATTGTGGCTGATGCGGTTTCCTCCAGAAGGTATATATCTATTTTACTTTATTCCAGTTATATAGTCTGTATAAGCACAGTTTACTATCAAATTTTTATGTTTCGCTCCTCAGCCAGACAGACCGCTTGTTTGCTTTGTCCCGACTGAAGCAAAGCGGAGCTTACCTTACCACCACTGAGGCCGTCCTTCTGCAACTCGTTCAAGATGCCAAACACCCCAACTTTAAGGAGGTCTTTGTTTCTTCTGCTCTCTGTTGCTTTGAGAACGTATAAATTATGCCTTTAACACATTTAAAAACAACGGAGAGCTTCTGCTTTCATTGGATTTTAGAAAGTAGCAGTCATGTTCTAATTGGACTGGGTGATATGGATTCAAAATCTAATCTCCCATATTGTTTTTGTTTGTTTGTTTTAATTTGTTTCACTTATTACATCTGATTAATTAATCCAAAATTTAAAAAAAAAGCAAATGAAATATGCTTTAAAAAATAACTTTTATTTCAGTCAGCTTCTCTAGGAGGTAAACTTCATTTAAAGGGAAATAAACTTTAAGCTGTGAAAAGTATTGTAAAACCATCATGTTTTATAACAAACAATGAAAATATAACAGACTGAAAGTTAGTAGCTTGTATCACACAGAGTTAGTTTATTAGTTTTGAGGTGACGTCTAAAATCAGAAAGCGATAAACTGATCTCACTCTCAACTGTGGAAGCTTAAAGGATAGATTGGTGAGAAAAAAAAACCCAGAATATTCCAAAAATTAGGTCTTCATAATTAAAAAATCCTTTAACTTGTGCAGCCCTCGGTTCTTATTGGAAGTGGCACTTATGTAAAAGATGAACCAGTGTGATTACTTCTGAAAATGCAGAATTAAGGTTATCTGGAGAATTTGGTTGTGTTAATGCGGTGCTAAGATGGAAAGGGATCAGGACTGACCTGTAAGAACAGTTGTTAGATTTGTCCTGAAAGGTCATTCAGTTCAGTGTCCATAATTATACTGTGACAAACTGTGACAAAGGAGTCAACTTCACACCTTTAGGCCTTAGTAAGCATGTGTTTGTTGGAGTTTAGGACAGTACATTTGAAACAAGTGAACAAGTATGAGCTGTTTGGAAGATAAGAAAAAAACATCTCTTTAAAAAGTTGAAGGCAAAGTCTCATCTACTAACAGAACAAATATTTTTTTTTTTTTTTTTTTTTTTTTTTTGACTGATGTGACCAATGTATAATTTCTTCAAAGTGGTGAGTGGTGGTTGGAAAAAAAAAAGCAAACATAGAACATCAGCAAAAGAGCTGCAAGCATGATGGTGGATGATACGGCAAACACACAACCTGGGCAGTCGTGGGATCGACCACGAACGACCTGTGTATTCTGGAGTGAAATGAGAATTCATTGATCTAGCAGCTGCAACAGACCGGCGACCTGTCCAGGGCGTACCCTGCCTCTCTCCTGAAACGCAGCTGGAGATGGGCACCAGCAACACCCCTGACCCCATCAGGGACAAGGGTGTAAAGACAATGGATGGATGGATGATCTAGCTGCTAAAGCTTAGCTTAAAATGACGTAGCATTATATAAACAGAAGTAGGCCATAGATTCTTCCACGAAAAAGCTAAAAAAAATACTTCTAGTAATTGTTTCTAAACCTGCTTTGAAAAGCGACTGATATATAGAAGGAACAGGTTTTTACGCACCTCCTCCCACTTCATCTTTTTTTAATTACATTCCAGGTTGATCATTTGATCTTTTTACAACCAGGTAAAGAGGCCTGATCCGTTTTTATCATGCCTTGACAAGTAAACCCCCAAAACTCTCGGTTTGCACCAAGCGTTTCTTTTATTTATGTCTTTAAGTGAGCTTTTTAAAAGTATAATCATTTTGTCTGTAGACCACATGTGTCCAACTCTAGTCCTTAAGCTCTTGTGTTCTGCAATTTTTGGAATTGTTTCTGCTTTTAGCAGCACGGGCAGGAAGAACTTGCTCACACACTGAGAAGGAAACTGAGAGCTTTGATTCAGGTGTGCTTGCTGAATATACAACTGTTCGACTGACAGATGTTGATTTTTGTTGACAGATCCAGAAGCTCCTCACGCAGCCATCTCCTGACACCGGCCTCCTCGCCTTCTTCAGCGCTCTGTAGAGAGATCACCTCCTGTTATTGTGCTCCACTGTATAAACTCTCTGTTTTCACCACAGTGACTCTAATAAAGCACAACTTTTACCTACAAACTTCACTGCTTCGGTTTTCTGTTTGCCTTGGTCCCCCCCCCCCACACACACACACACACTCGCACACATATGGATGAGATATGTTGACTTAGTGTGGTGGAAAATTCACGTGTTTTTTTGCAATGCAAACCTGACAGGGCCCTGGAGGTGGGACCTTCTCCCAGAGGCGGGAGCAGGGAGTGAGCTCACACCGTGGGAGGAGTGAGTGACGTCTTTCTGGTGAAGTCAGAAAGGGAGGGGAAGGACAGAGAAAGAGAAAAAGGAAGCTCTCCGATTAGTATTTTGTGTGTATTTCCTTAAAGTAAAAAAAAAAAAACTTTTATAAACTGAACGTGGGATCGGATGCCTGGGCGACACTACTGTGCTAAGGAGGGAGATCTGAAGGTGGGGGGGAGAGCAAAGGTTTGACAGCAGACGTGCACAGCTGATGACAGCATAAAATAGTTCACTTTTCAAGGCCCTGGGCCTCGACTGACCACAGAAAGGTGAGCAGAGTTGGTCTTCTTCCTTTTAACACAAACAAGGCGAGTTGGAGGTGGCATACTTGCATGTTGGCGTCTACTCGCCATGTCTTTGCTTGTTGATGGAAAGTTCCTAGAGCAGCAGAGTGTGTGCTGTGTGAATGTGTGAGCTAAACTATTTTGTAAGAGAAGCTGGCTAGAGGTACAGGAACAGAGCCGCCGAGTCTGTTACATTTCAAGCTGACGGGAATTTCCTCAGAGCCCAGTCACTTTACAAAAGACTTCATAGAGCATGTTGATCCATTATTTTATGTTCTGCTTCTCCAGATCTTGGACAGAGGAATAAGAAAAAGAAAAAAAGATGTCCTCTGACTTGAACTCCAGTCTAACCAGCATTGACTGGCTGCCCAACCTGGGAATCAGCAGCCTGCGCTCTGGGAAAGAGAGAGGGGGGGAGAAAAAGAGAGATAAAGGGAGGGAGAGGGGGGACTTTGTACCGTCAGTGCCGAGCCCCTCTCCATCCAACTGTAAAGGAAAGCCCCCCCACAGCTACGCCACCCTCATAGCCATGGCGATAGCAGCTGCACCAGAGAGGAAGCTGAGCTTAAATGACATCTACACCTGGATAAGCAACACTTTCCCTTACTACAGCAGGGCAGGCCGAGGATGGAAGGCAAGCTGTACCATCAACATCACATTGAGGTATAACATTGTAATAACTGTATTAGACATAAATTAATCTAATTTTGATCTTAACAGAACTCCATCAGACACAATCTGTCGCTGAACAAATGCTTCAGGAAAGTTCCTCGGCCACAGAACGACCCTGGCAAGGTGGGCTACTTGTTGCTTAACACGCTTCTGTTCGAAAATGCAGTTAAAAGAAATGTGCAAAAAAAGGAAATAAAGAAAAATACCCTAATCCTGTATTTCCAGGGCTCCTATTGGACGATGGATGGACCTCCAGAATCTATGAGTCCTGCTAGAGCACCAAAGCGTCCCTATCCTGAGGATGAGGACGAAGAGGAGCTTAAGCATGTATGGTTTTTGTCTTTGGTTGTTATGTGCAATATATCCTTATTAATTCTCACCAAAAGTCAATTACAGGGGCATAATGTCTGTCAAGTTGTTCTTTATTTATGGGCGTGCAGGTGGCGCAGTGGTTAGCGCGCACGACCCATGTATGGAGGCCTTAGTTCTCAATGCGGGCGACCCAGGTCTGAATCCGGCTTGTGGTCCTTTCCCGCATGTCTCCCCCCCCCCTCTCATACCCCCTTTCCTGTCAGCCTACTGTCAGAAAAACGAGCCACTAGTGCCGTAAAAAGCTCAAAAAAAAAAGTTGTTCTTTATTTATTATTGGGATGTAATACCGTATAAAGCTTCCTCCACTGATTAAATCAGCTAAGACCCTGAACACTTAATGACCAGAAGGTATTTCTCTTTAACCAATACCTGTGATAGTCTTAAAATAATAGATATTTAATCACAATATGATATATATACATATTGTTTGTAAAAGCAACAAACCCCCCCAAAAACCCTATCCTGTTCATATATATTTTTTTGCAATGATTTAAGGTTTTTCTCTCTATGTTCTCTATGTTTCTTTAAGGTCTTTTCTTGTTTGTGCTTTAAATTTGGATGGGGTTATTTATTATTTAATTTATTTTGTGAATTCCGAGTAGAGACAACTGTTGTTAATGTTTTATGTTAGAACTATTGATCAAGACCACTTTAAAAGATTTAGAAGTTGGAGTCAAAAGATGAACAAATGAGACTTTGGCAGAGAAACTAAAACCATTCGCTTTACCTGGTTAAACTATAAACCTCCTATAGGTCTTAAAGATATTTTTTTTTTTTGGGGTTGCTAAGAAGACATTGCTGACCAAGGCATCACAATGATATCCTTGGCAAGTTTCATTTATCAATGGTTTTAAAGTGGTCCATTTCAAGTTCTGTCAAAATTAATTAAAGGAAGACTCATTCAGTTTTTCACTTTAGGTGAGATATTTTTTATTGTATTTTTTTTTTAAGTCTCAAACACCAAGTGCTCAGTGTAGAGCTTTTTTTAACTCCAGCGGGATGCACCACGTACTGATTGGATGTAGCAGCAGTTTACAGATTGGGGGATTCATCTGCAGGAACTCTGGTCCTGCTCCAGTTTGCTGAGGAAAACACCAAAGCTCTCAGTTCACTGGTCTGTGTCTCTTCCGGCCCTCACCTATGGATATGACACATGGATCATGGATACACAGGGCTTAGGCTGAGAGATGGAGAGGTGAGCTCCATCATCTGGGGGAAGGTCGAAGAAGAGCCGCTGTTGTTTTTCAGTGTTGGCTGAGGTGGAGTCTCTCTGTGTCTGTCTGATCAGAACGCCTGATGTGTTTTTTCTGGAATCTCCCACTGGGAGAAGAACATTTAGGAAATTTAGGAAGGTTAATATTTAAACATAAAATGTAAAAAATATAGGTTTGGATTTTTTGATTGGATGGATGATATGGATGAAAAAAAAAAAAACTACAGCTCTATAGATTGAAATCAAACGCTTGTTCTTTCCTCTTAAAGATGGTTTTACTCCTGGAACTTTTCAAGATGTTTTAGTCCAAAAAGACATCAATTTGTGTCCTTGTTTCTGTGGGAAAGACTGTGTGCTAGTGAACAGGTTTTAGAGATTAGTCACCTCTTTGTGCTCTGTATTCAAAGCGTGGGTGTAGCAGGAGGTGAGCTCCGACTGAACTCGACTGTTGTTGTTTTCTTTCTTTATGTGTTTAAAGTTGCAATGCTGCATTCCTCTGGGATTCCCTCTTCTTATAGACTGATTTGATTCTATGCTCCTTCAGGTCCCTCCACCTGTAAAGACAGCGGCGGTGAGCGGACCCTCTCCATGCCACCCGCCTTCTTCCCACGAGGACCTGCAGTTCAACGCCTCACCGGTCGGACCCATCCAGCAGCCCCCATCACCTCCCCCACACAAGGTACGCTCACGCTACCCCGTCTCATATTACAGCTGCATTTGACGGGTGTTACATAAAAGTTTCCTCTTCGTCTTCACAGCAACCGTCACCCTACATGTCAGCCCATGTCTCCGTTCTCCCTGCCTCTCACTTATCTGTCTCCCAATCAGCTGAGCTCCCGCCAGCGGCCCCCATGTCATCCATCAATGCTTTTCCTCCTCCCCACCCACCTAGCTCCACCTTTTCCATTCCTGCAGGTTCTGCAGCTCCTCCCTCCCATTCCAGCACAGCCCTGTCCTTTCCTGCCAGCTCAAATCCTCTACCTGTTTCCACTTTTTCTTGCACGTCCAACTCAACAAACGTTTGCACAGTGTCTGTTCCCAGCTCCTCCTGCACATCTGTTGCCCCCCCTACAGCTACGTCAGGGCACCACTCCACTGATCCTCATCTGCGCTTTTCCTTCGAGGATTTGAACACACCAGACCTGTACGCTTCATTTAGGTCCCTCTTCAAGACGATGCGCGAGAGAGGAGGCTCCATCTGTAAGTTTGCAGGCCTGTCGAAGGTGCAAAGACATAAACCGTGTGGGAATCTCAGGTATCATTTTGTTTTCTTTTCCCCTGAAGCGGACGGCGCTCTTCCTCTTGTTCCAAGTAATGACACTACACCTCTTCACACTCCGACGCTGCCACCATTCTCCCCTCACCCCACATCTGCACTTTCTGCACCACCTGCAGCAGGCCCACGAGCTGTTGCAGGTGCACCGCCTGTTGCTGCTCCACCGACTGTGTCAGGTGCAGCAGCTGTGCAAGCTCCACACCCTGCAGAGTCAGAGCGCATTTCACAACTCAGTGAGTCTCACTCCAATATGTCGCCCCCTAAAAAATGCCTCACTTGATATGAAAAACATGACAAAAGCAGAAAGTATCTTTACTTTTTGAAATTTCTTTCTCTTGCAGCGGTGCCAGCCGATTGGTTCAGTAACCCAGATTCCCTGAAGGAGAGCTTCCGCATTGTCAGCAATCTAGACTGGGCAAACATAGACCTCTCTAGTCACCCAGGTCTGTGCTGCTCATCTCTGTCTGCTTTAAAAAAAGGGTTTTATTCACCAAGTCATCTAAAGGACTAATTATCCTTCTATAACAGTAGAGCTTTAGATTTAGCCGACAACATTTCGGGATATTTGAAACCAGATGTACTAAATATAGACGAGACACAACACCCTCAAATCAATTAGAGTTTAATTATAACAAATATTTTTCAGTAATTTAACTAAAATGATGAAACTAGTATAGAATCATCACATAAAGCATCATCAACTTTAATATTTTGCTTTGTTTATTTAGACTATTATGGCTTATATCTGTTGAAAACCCCCAACTAAAGTGAAACCTATTAATGAAATGGTCCTTAATATCTTTCTCAGGTAAAGTAAGCCATAGAGATACATTTTTAAATGAGATGTCTGCTTGCAAAATGCCATGTAAATACACTAATGTAAAGTTTAGTGGAAGGGAAAACAGTAGTCTGGTGAAAAAAAAACAGCTGAAGCGACAAGAACAATTGTCGTCTTGAATGGATTGTGAAGGCACCAAACATACGTTTTCAATACATAAATATATTTCTTTTTTCTGCATCAAGACACAATATTAGAAGCATCTTAATTGTGTTACAGAGAGAAAAAAAACGGCACTTTTTGCACTTTATTTGGAAATCAAGGTCTGTAGAAGGGGAGGTCTAGAGGGAAGTTTCCACAGTCAGTGATGATTTGTATGTGATTTTTATGAGGGATCTTTAGGATCTTTCTTTCACAGTGAATCCAGTTGTAGATTTTGTGTAAAGCTTTTATTTTGTGTTTGTTTCCCTAGAAATCTCCCCACCAGCATTTATTTAACAGAGGTGCGTTTGTTTTCTCTTTCCCAGACCTGCTGGAAAGCATGAAGCAGGCGGAGCTCTGTGACTGGGCCCTCGATCCTGGGCTCTTCACGTCCCTCTGCGACTCCCTGAACCGCTTCTTCTCTCAAAAAGGCATGATTAGCCCTGGACATAACTCCCCAGTTACCCTCGGAGCACCTCATTCCCTTCAGCCATCGCCGCTGATATCCAACCCACCTCCCTCCCTCACCAACCTCACTCACCCCTCTCCCCTTCCCTACCCTACCTCTCTCCCTCCCACCAATGGAACACAGCTGCCCCGGAGGCCCCCACCCATGGCGGGAGCTGGTCTACAGAGACCCCATCTGACGAACCCTGCAAACGCACCTGGTAAGAACAGACATTTCAAATCGATTTTAGGGGCAACATAATGGGTTATGTTCACACTTTATCACCTTTTGTCCCCAATGTGTAAGTGCTCTAAATCTTTCACTGAATTGTCGTCTTATTTTTATCAATTTTCAAACTACTTTCACTACTTTATTTCAATCATTTAAATATAAATAACTTTTAAATATCTTACTTTCTCATAGAATTATTAACTGTACAAAAATGCACATCTTCAGCTTATTTTTTAATAAAATGACAAAATTATTTCATAAAAATCTTCTCAGTTTATATCTTTATTTTTTTTCTTACAATTTATTAAAAACATGTTACTATGTTATAATTATTTTGGGAAAATATTTCAGATTATGACCATCCCTCATTTGAGGACACTTTGTAATAAATATAACTGCTGCAGTGATCTATCTGTCTTCAAGGAAACACACAAGGTGCAGCCATTAAGGGACATCAGTCTATGCAACAGGCCAAATAGTTATAAATATGCAAAGCACTGAAATGCTACACTTAGAAAATGATCTCTTACCAAATTATGCAAGTCTAATGTTTTGTTTCTTGTGCAGCAGTTTTATGATTTCCCTTCAACTTAATATCCTTAATTAAAACAGTATTAAACAATGAACTGCTTCCCCTCCTTGTAGAGGTCTTTGTCGGGTCCAACTGTAAAAGCCTCCCTATAACTGTAAGGAATAACACTTTGTGTTATAATTGTTAATGTTACAATTTGATTTTCTTATAAACTGAATGAGTTTCTTATTAGCTGTAAATTATATTTATTGAATAGAAACAAGAAGACTTTGTCAAAATGTGTGGAATTTAATTGAATTATCCAAATAAACCTTTTGGGGCCATTCAGATTTTAAATTTGGTTTGGAAAGTTCTTTCTTCTAAAACAGTGGCGGCTTAGACAAATCAAAAGAAGAAGTTATCTATAAAATATTTTTCTAAATTTCTCACACTTCCTTTTGGTCTAAACCTTAATGTCAGTCTTTTTTTTTTTTGTCTGAGCAGGGATCCAGCCTCAGCCTGCGACGCCACGGCAGCGCCCTCCGCTGAAGAATATGCACAGCAACAGTGAGGAGTTCCAGGACGACTTTGACTGGGATTCCCTCATCCTTTAAGACCTGCATCCTTGTTTGGAGCAAAAAAAAAAGAAAGAAATCAACAAATATTTCAGAGACGACTTCACTTCCTGTTTCTCTGACAGCATGTCAGAGATCAGATTCCTGACTAATGACTGAATCTTAAAGAGTTTGATGTCTTTTTAAATCTCGAGGCTGTAATATTCTTTCTATAGCTTATCATTTGTGGGTAACTTGCAAGCTGTACACCGTTACCAACCTTTTTTTTCCTCCAATATACATAAATGATGAAAAAAAAAAAAAAGTCACAAACATTCCTTGTTTTTGTTTTATTTCATAAATTTCTTTAGATTTTTTCTCCACTTTTCTTTTCAAATGTGAATGTTCACAGTTGACACCACACAAAAGTCAAACTTACCCAATAAAAGATACTTCTCTTGATATAAAATAAATTCATTCAGCTAAATTAAAAGAGCAGTATGGAGCATGTTTTCATGTCCGTTTTGTCTCCTTTCACTCAATGAAATAATTGTCTCTTTCAAGAAGCATCTGCTGATCTCCCTTTACAAAGAAAAAAAAGAGAGGAGGGGTGTGAAACATGAGGACAGTGTTTGCTTTGGGACACCTGAATTCCAGGTATCCCAGATGAAATAGGTGATCAACAAAAAAAAAAATGGCAGAAAGAAATCACATGACCCATAAAATTCCTCATTTAAAATCCAACCTTACGTATCATCACGGGTGATAATTTAAGAAATATTTCTTTTTTTACATCAAGTCCCTGAAATGAGATCGGACACAAGGAGAAAAAAAGGACTAAGTACTGAAACAAACACAAACTGGCGACTGTACGCTGATAAATACGCATCTGCGTTCTCATTCGCACACAGCTGAAAACACACACATTCAACGGTATATTTTCCTGCCAAACGACAACAAATGTAAGAGCTTTTTTTTTTTTTTTTTTCTTTAAAAAGTTTTCTACAACAGTAGGAGGTGGAAAAAAATAAGCATCTGATTTAGATGGCATCATTGCATGAGCTTCCTTGTTTATTTGTTCCCAGCTATTGAAAAAAAAAAAAAAAAATCAAATAAATTACACTCAACATTAAATTAAATTAAAAGTGAACTGGTTGAAACGGTTTGACCACATTGTGACCGAAATGTTAATGCAGGATTTTCAGTCTGTATCAGGCTGGGGTTTCCTTCAGAGAAAAAAAGAAAAGGATTATGCTTGATGCACTCGCTTTGATTCAGTGTTTGTCTTCGTTCTAGACGTAGAGGGAAGAGGAAGAGCCGGGTACGACAGTTTGTCTGTTCAGTTCATTAGTGGCTGTGTGGCTTCTTCTTTCAACTCTCCCTCCTGTGCAGTAGTATGAGTAGAGAGAGACACTGCTCTCACCTTCATCTCAAGACAGGACTGGACAGAAAATACAGAACATCTCTATTCAACAGAAAAAAAATTGAAATGAAAAAGACAAAAAAGTGGAAAATTAATTTGAAACGAAATGAAGGGTTTGAAGGAAAATAATCTGGATTTTTGTTTGTTTTTTTTTAATGTAGACATTTTTCTTTGTGGACACATCTTGTGTGTGTGTCTGTGTATGTGTGGGGTGGGGGGGTGGGGGATGAATGAAAGGGGGAAGCAGGTCCGACAGCTGAGGCAGAAAGGTGAGCCAAATAGTTGTGACACTTCCTCAAAGCAGAAACGGGTTGGTGCTCGCTCCTGTCGTCCCTGCGCCTCCGATAGATCCTCCTGCTCCCATCATCCCACCTGCTCCTGTGGGCCCACCCAAAATCTGCTGAGGGGGTGGCATGGCTCCGGATCCCAGAAGAGCAGGGCCTGGGGGTCCCATTGGAGAGAGCCCGCTGAAGGGCATACCCATGGGGCTGGCCTGCATCATGCTCAGGCCCATCCCAGGAGCTCCCATCCCTACACTCATTGGCCCCAGACCCATCCCTGGTTGGACCATGCCCAGCATAGGATTGGGAGGCACAGGACTGGTACGCAGGCCGCTCAGGCCTAAGGACGAGGGCTGGGGGGAGATGGAGGTCATGGGTGGGGCCACACCGAAGGGGTTAGAAGAGATTGGTGTTGGTGAAACTCCCCTGCTGGAAATGGTGCTGCCTGGGGTCACTGCCATGCCAGGAGCAGGAGACGAGCCTGAAATACAGAGAAAACATCCAATTAGTTTGTTAAAACTTTGACAATATTCAATCAGAAAGTCTTTTTAGTCCAACGCAGCAGTTCCCAACTCTGGTCCTCAGGGATCTCTGCCCTACATGGTTTAGATGCATCTCTAGTCCAGCGCTCTTCAATCAAGTGCTGCACAGGCCTGTTAACCATCCATTGTTTTCTGGTGTGATGCAACAAGGAAACAAACACCTAAAACATGCAGGACAGGGGTCTCTGAGGAACAGGGATGGGATCCCCTGGTTTACCCCATAGTGAATTCTCCTTTCTTAAATTTAAAGTATGCTTACAGAAAATAAAGTTTATTATTAATGAATAAAAACAAAATGAAAGACCTGACAGATTACATTAAATTCCAGACATAAATTTCACTTTAGTAGAAAACAAATCATTTCAGAGCAGACTCGCTTGTCACGTCATTGCTTCCTCTACTGCGCATGAGGGACACTAAGTTTTATGAAAGCAGTTCAAACAGGAGATCACTTTAAAGTCGCATATATTTGGAAATGTGAACGACCACAGAAAGAAAATCTGATTTCACAAATAAATGGGAATTGAGCGTTAAGGCATATGCTCAATATGCCTTAAATATGGGACCAAAAAATAAGGAACGTCATCAACAGTATCCACTTTTTCATGATGTCATGATATCTCACCTGTGTTCTGAAGAAAGGGGTTATTTGATGAAGACGACGAGATGGAAGGAGGCGGCGGCTGTTTCGGTTTGGGTTTAGACGACACCAAGGAATCAAGATCAACGAGTGCAGCGTTGGGGCCGAGGAAGGACTCCGGAGTCTTACGAACAGGAAGTGAAGAGCCGAGTGACGACAAGTCAAAGGGAACCGGGGAACCTGTGCCGTCGCAGCCAGTTGTTGAAGAACCTCTTCTCTCTGGATCTCCTGAGAGTTAGAGGGTGCAAGGGGTTAAATGATACACATAAGAACAAAGCAATCTGTAGACTCGGACGTTACAAGTTGATGAAATGTTAGACAAATGTTGGGTGATGAGAAATCTAGAAAACTGGAATCAGTACCTGAGTGTTTGTAGGTCAGTGAAGGTTTAGGTGTGAATGTACCTGTGCCATTAGTGTGTTTGGCGGTGCCACTCCAGATGTCAGAGGTGATAGGGTCAGAGGCAGGGGCAGGCCCATCCCTTGCCCAGGGGTCCACCGGTCCCGTGGGTGGCACAGGGGAGCCCCAGGGATCGGCACTGGGTGGGGTCACAGCTACACGGAAGGGGAGGAGATGCGGGGAGGGGAGGGGGTTAACACTTTAATGGTACAAAACACACAGTGTGGAGGGAGATGAAAGCTGAGCTGGGTTCAAACAGAAGCACTTCTCTCCTTAACCTCTCCAATCCTACAAACCTCCAGAACGATTAGACAGGAGGTCAGCTGTTCTTGTTGCCATTTATCACTAGACTTTTAACTCCATAGAGGTGAAGGAGAGATGGCTGGAAACAACCTTAAATATCAACAAAAGCCAAAAAATTAAAGGGCAACAGAAGAGAAAGCTCTGGTTGAGACACAGTCAGCCCTGAACAGAAACAAGAGGATAAAAATTCCCGGTTTAGACACAGAGGGAGAATGGATTTAGCATGCCTTCTTTATTTATACAAAATGAAAGTATGTAGGGGGAGATTCAACCAAATATACCCTGAAGTATTACACTTCTAACATCAAAGTTCAACAAAGGTCCAACATCCAGGGTAAATTAGATCAATGTTTAGGTGAGAAGAGTTAGTCGTCCAGATAATGAGCTCCGAAACAAACTACAGACAATTAGAAAAGTTAGCTTCAGTCGGCAAAACAAAGGGGCTTCTAATATGACTCATTATTCATTTTTATGTTGATGATTCTAAGCTATATCTATCTAAAGACAAATCCAATCAAGCAATAACTGCATGCATGTTTTTATAAAAAACTGCATTCGATGAACAGCATCTCCTGCTATAAACCTGTCAAATTAAAATTAGTGACTCTTTTCGCTAAAAGCTTTATTTCTCAGTAGACCTGCACCAGTCAATCAGCAGTGCTCGGAAATTGGATGATTTTCCACATGAAAAGAGATTATGGAGTCCGTCTTCACTGCCTCCTCACTATAACAGTGGTCAATTCATGCTACTTTCTAATCTCCTATAATTTTGATACCTAACAATACAAAGTCAATGAACATGAGACATCATTTGAAGAATTTATGGATTTGATGCTTTGGTTGGTTATCTGCAGACACCGATTTTTAGGATCAGCTCCAAAAGTCCTGACAGGTTCATCTCTACTTCTTATAGGTTAGACATTAAATGTATTACAGGTAATCGCTTGGTTTAAAGTAATTTCGCTTGAGCTGCCTAATCCAACGTTTTAAGGAGAAACCTGCTTTGATTTGATCTTATTCTTCTCTGAATCTAAAGCCACTGAGATTCGTCTCCCCAGCAGACTCAAGCTGCATAAAAGGATCATTTGCACTTCTAATGTTTTATTTGGGTTCAAATTCTTTTTAGTTGTACAACTTCCCATTGAGAGACAGCATACAATGTAATTGAGATGCCAGAGACAGAAAGGCGGAAACCAAATACTGAGAGTATTGAGCGTATTAGAAATGTTTAGCACCCCTCCACCACAAAGCCCCACCCTGAGGCTTCAAGGCAGTCTTAAAATATACTACATCCCTACCAGGGCAGTTTTCAGGGACTGAATTTCTATCCCCAAACTGTTTAACTTGGTGTTCCTGCGCACATAAAGGAAGAGGCAGAGGGAAGGACCCCCCCCCATAAAGACTCTGGTCCTCTTTAAAGGTTCCTGCAGTCGAAATGCCCCTTTGACAGATAAGAAAATCAAATATGAAAGGATAAGGGCATGACTGGATGTAAATACACACCATTTTGAAAAGAGATTTTGGAGTTTCGAATGACAATAAGCAAAGGTCATGGGTATTCACATCCTCTTTCAGCCAGAAACAGACTTCTGTTTGAAGGTCTGACATCCGTCTGTTTAACCGCTAAAACAAACAATAGCTGAGGCAGCTTACCTGAGTTTCCCCAGGGGTCAACGTTGTTAACTTTGTGGGATGACTCTCCCCAGGGGTCCGGAGGTGGAGCTATAGAGGGTGCAGCTCCTCCACCCCAGGGGTCAGAGCTCGTAGGGGATGTGGGTGAAGCTACTCCCCATGGATCTGTGGGACCTGTGGGACCTGTTCCCCATGGACCGGAGGCTGAGGGGCCTGAAAGTGTGGGAGGAGGTGAAGGCCCAGCAGAGCTCACAGTGGCATTAGCAGGAGCCCCCCAGGGGTCCACTGCACTCAGCTCCATTAGAGAACCCTGAACAAGAAAAAGAAAAAAAGGATTGATGGTACTATTGCTACCACAAACAGGCCTAATATTATTTAAAGGCAGCCGGACTTTCGCTCAGTTTTTTGGAAGACGTTTCGACACCTATTCTGGAGTCTTTGTCAATTCTGTTGGTTCACAACCAGAGCAATCTGTAGTTGGAGCGCTGATGTATTTAAGCAGCTTACTGTAGAGGTCCATCCTCCTGCATGCATTCCAAGTCAGATGCAAATCAAATATCTGGAGCGTGTAACTAAAGTAATTTCCCTCTGGGATTATTAAAGTATTTCTGATTCTGGATTGTTGAAGCCTATTGCTGAGCATGGGCTATGTTATTTATTGGTCTATTGAATCATAATGGGAGTGCGTATGTAATTTCGTTGGAATGAGCTTGATGACTGAATTCTAGATGCTTAGAAGCTGAAACCTGAATCATCCCCCTCTGTTCAGCGATTGCCTTTCTCTTTTCACAAAGATGGCTTCTTTCACCTGTCTTTTAAACCATCTGTCCTCTCGGTCCAAATTCTGAACATTTCAGTTTTCAAAGGTGTGTCCTTTGGTGTTAAAAGTGCAAATGTACATCTTAATCTTCCCCAGAGTTACTGGCTCTCCAAACCTGTCCCATGTGTTTATGCAGTTGTTGTTCAGTTTCTCCAATATAGGAGGCTGTACAGTCCTCACTGCACTGGATCACATACACAAACCCACTCAGCTTAGGGTTAAGTGTTCCGTCCTTAGGATGAACTGGTTTTGCTGGGTTTAAAATTCACTGGTATGTTGTGTTTTAGAAAATCCTTGTGTCTTTTTAAGAAATTCCTGACATATATGTTTTCTTCTCTGTGCTGCATGCAGTATTCCTGCTAGTTGTTTTGACTGACTTAACAAACGTCCAGTTGAAATAACCATAAGCTTCAAGTGATTTCCTAACATGTTTCTGTTCTTTTCGTTTTTCCTTTGCAATTAAGGGATTTTTGTCATCCCAGTAACTCAGAGTTCTGATGACAAAGTTTATGTTCCAGTGGATGATGTGAGTCATAATGCAGGTATTGGTTTGTATGTGTAGGCGTTCCAGTAAACCTTACTTCCATTGTCTTCAATGCACACAGCAGAAAGGGCAACATGTTCTTGGCAACAATGGGCGAAACTGGGGAGCCCATGGTGCACTTATGTTACTGTTGGTAAAAGTTATCACTGCATGTGGTTGATAGGCAGAGGTCCAACGGGTCACAAATCTGGTTAGGTGTAAAAGTGGTCCTTCTTTCAGGGTCGCATCATGTTCCAGTTGTGTGAAGAGAGAGGTTACATCAAAAGAAACAAGGGTTTCACATGGAGCGAGTCTCAAATGCCGGACTTTTTGTATGTGGAGTGTATGCAACCAATGGAGCCAAAATTGTTGCCAGATGTTCTGCAATATTGTGTGTCAAGGAGTTAATACTGCTTACAATGGGCTTGAGTGGGACCACTTCGTTGTGTATTTTTTGGAAAACCATAAATGGGTGGTATGGATTCCTCTGGGTACAGAGAGAGCGACGGATGGCTTTCTCAAGTTTTTGTGTGTGTGATATGTATATATATATATATATATATATATAGATATATATATATATATATATATATAGCACCAATGGCAGTGCTTCAGAATAGGTAATGACTATGCCATGAATTATTTAATCACTGTTTATCAGTCCAATTGTTTCAGCTCTGGTTAAAACTATACTTAGTAGCGTATTGCCATATTAACACAGACCTCTTCTGCTTTTGGTTTCTCTCTCTTGCTCTCCTCAATGGCCATCTGCAGTCTCAGATCATCACCTCTCCGAAGCCTCTCCTCCTGTCAATCATAGGCACACAGGCTAATGTTACAAACTTAATAACACAGCCTGAAATAAGACATTGGACAGAGATCAGCCCGATCCGTTATATTTATGGAAAAAAAAGAAGAAATCTGGACTTATGAAATTAAATCCTAAAAAAAAAAAAAAAAAACGACCTAATGGTGCCTCCATCTGCTTCAATATCATTAAACTGATAACGACATGGAAATAAACTACGGGCTATTTCAGACATCTTATCCAGTAGATGCAGCTGGTTTTTCAAGAATTTTCTAACTTCAGGGTAGGTTTGCTTGTGCTTCACTTCCTTACCAGGGACTTAATGAACAATGCAGAGAGTCTCAAACATTTATGCTATCAGCTAACGGAAGAAAACTGTGAAAATGTAGCTGATTATGATTATTCAATGACAATCTAAATATGTAGACCAGACATTTCTACATAATGCCATCATTCCTGCTAATATTTTACATGGTTGCCTGCCTTTCAGGAAAAACAAAACACGAGTAAATATCTTCAGGTAAATATCTCAAAAAGCCATGTAAGGCTTTTATAAACCCACTCGAGTAAATAGCTTTAGAAATCACCCACTCTGAAAGATCAGACGGTATTTTTCACAATAAAACTCAAAGACGAATTAACAACATGAAAAAGTGTAGCGGGACAGAAGCATCATTTCAAATCAATCCAACAGTTAGAGTCATGCTGTCATAGAGGGCAAGAGGGAAAAAAAAAAAAGTAATCAATACTTACAACCCACTCATAGGTTATATCATTTGTCTCTGTCATGCACATTTACTACTGTGATCATGGTTGATCATTGGTTTGAAAGGCCATATTCAATATGCAGTGCTGTGAAAAGTCCTTCACAGATTTCCTCTTGTCCGTTACACTTAAATGTTTCAGATCGAGTTAATTTTCATATTGAAGAAAACCTAAATAAAAACAAGACTTAACTTTTAAACGGTTAGAGAGTAAAATAATCTATCCATACCAGTCAGACTCTCTGTATAAATATACACTTTTTCTCTTTTTTTTAATGAATCATGAATTACCTGATTAACCACAACTTCAATTTCAATTTGACAAGACACATCTGGGCCTGAATAATGCCCGTCCTGTAGAAGGGTCACGTCACTTTAACTGAATCTGTCTGAAAACATGTAGAAAATCTATATATCATGCTCTGTTAGAATTCAAGAAAAAGTTCAAACTACATTAAAGTCAAATCTGCAGGACTCAATCGCTTCGGTTAAGGTCAGAGTTCAGGACAATAAAAACTGAGTTTTAAGGTCGAAGCCGAAGCTAATCAAAATAACAAAGGCCCATCTGGTGTTGGAATAAAGTCCACTGTAAATATTTTAATGCCTTTCATGTAAGCAAAGCCTCCAGGTAGCTGAATTAAAACAAAGGTAAGCCAAATTAACATCAACCTTTGAGAGAAAGGCTTATTGTGAGTTTTTGAACTAATTTTAATCAAGTCTTGCTGCATTTATTGTGGCACAAACTTTTACTGGCTTTTAAAGGCATTTATATTTCCCATAGAATCAGGCTGGTGTTTATTAGCCTTATCTCATTGATAACCTCTAACATCAATATAAAACTGTATCTTCCATTTGTTTTTCTAATTCAAATCTAATTTAAAATTGGTTTGAAACATTTAATAGTAACAAAAAATGTAATAAAAGAGAAAATATTTAAGGTGCAAACACTTATACACAGCACTGTATGCATCTGATTGAGATGATTGAAATCAGGTTTCATCATGTGTTCTGTGAGTGCAAGCATTGTAAAAACAGCAATAAACTCCAAACTCACTTATCTCTCTAGAATTATAATGGTCTAATGAACAAATATTCAGGCAGGGAAATGCCTCAAATCATATTAGCATTAATTCATTATTTAAAATCAATCAATATTTAGTTTTTTGGTCAAAAAATTTCATTTGATAAAAAGACAAATAGTTAATGACTGGCTCCCCAGTCATTCTCTACCCCCTGACCTGTTGTTGCATCTCTTTGCTGAGAGTGATTGCATAGCGAAGCTCTGCATCCTCCAGAGGGTCCGCTCTAGTCTGGGGGAGGTCAGCAGTTAAAATGTGAGAGCAAAGCTAGGTATACTTTTGAAGGAAATAAGATCCTTTATATTCCTCTGCGAATACTGTGCTCGTTCTTACATTTAACTGGAACCAACAAAGCGCAACATAAAGTACCCCTTCTGGCCAGGGTAGATCCATGAAGTTACCTGCTCTGCCTCTTCTTTACTCATGGCCAACGCCAACTGAAGCTGCAGGTCTTCCTCTCCGGTACTTTGAGGCCACGCCTGGTCGGGATCTCCAGAATGTGAGCCCATAGATAGGCTGCCCCCTAGGCTGGGTGCTGAGGGGGCAGAAGAGGCTGCAGGACATAAAACTATGCATGACTAAAACAAACCCCTCCTCTAAGATGGACTTATCTTTGTCTGTTCTCAGTTATCTCACCACTGGTGGTCTGTGCCATTTTCTCTTTGGTTTTAAGGGCATGAATCCTCTCTTCTCTGAGTTTTTCTTCATCTTTTAACAATGTTACCAGCTGTTTAGCCTTCTCCCTTACATTCAGACCCTGGACAAAAGACAAAGAAATAAATAAAAATGTGACGGTTTTAAATGATTTTACACAGTATTTTGGAGTACATTGACATTAGTTAGGCAAGCACAAAACCTATATTAATACCACTCTGATTTTTTATGCAAAAGTATTTACAGACTTTGACCTTTTCCACATTTTGTCATGTTATCACCACAAACTTCCAGGTATTTTAATGGGACTTTATGTGACAGACTGTTTTGAAGTTAAAGAAGTGATAGATGACTTTTCTTCCCTAAGATAGGGAGACTGCAAGACTTCATGGGAAGCTGTCTTGAGCTAAATACAAAGCAATCATGGAAGAAAACGAGGGAGATGCTCTAAGAGACTGGGGCACAGGTTCTTATTCTAGCAGTATAACAACCCTAAACATTCAGCCAGAGCTACAACTTAATGGTTAAGATCAGAGTATATTACTTGGTGAAATCCCAAAGTCCTGTCCAAAATAAACTTAGGGGATATTAAAAATATGCATTACACTTTGGACATTTTCCTTAAGCATCATTCACGTAATCATACTATGCTATTTGATGAGGCTTGTTTGTAGATTAAAAGTATCTTTTGAAAAGAACAAGCAGGTATTTAACAAATTTCTTTAAAGCCCAGTTTCAGGGTTAAACATATTTTTCATACATCCAGATATAATGATCTAATCTTAAAGTCATGTTTTTGTCAGCTTTAAGTGGAAAACCGTCATAATTAACGGACATAAAATCCTAAATTTCTTAATCAATATATATAATTAAACTAATAAATAAATATACTAATCCTTTAAACATAAATATAAGTCAAACAATTTGAAGCCAACAGTGCTGGTCTGTTACATCACTGTTCCCTCACCTTTTTTTAAAATATATTATTGCAAATCTAAACAAACTACATAAATGGTGCGCAGCTAGATACCTTTTACTTAGAATAATAGTTGCACTGTAATCCATTTTGTTGGTGTAATAACTCATTAACTTTGCTAAATAATTCATTACCAACAACTGGCTCTATCAGGTTGTGAAAGAGGTCAGAAAGAATTTTATCCAAACTGTCCTTCAATGAATCAAATAGCAAGTCAAAGTTTGCCTACAGTCAACAAAAGGAGATCAAACTGATCCAACCTGTCAACTTTCTTTACAGCTTTGGAAAAAACAGGGTCCCGTTTGGTTACCTGGTCCTTGCCGTCCCTGTCTATGTACTGGAAATCCTTCAGGGTCTGGACTGCATAAATGTTTTCTCGACACTGCTGGGCGACACGCTCTGAACCCGTCTTGATCAAATACTCCATAAGAGTCATAGCCTGATGGATAGGGGAAAAAAGCCATTAAGAACAGCTGATGAAAACAGCTTTATCCTCATATAATGCCTCACATCCATTACTTCATTGTGAAGTTAGAAAATCAAAATACATTAGAAAGAAAAACAATTGATCAAATTTATGTTTAAACACAAAAGCGTTTGAGGACATCCAAATGTTATCTTCAATTAATGCAAAACACCAGACGTATGACAGTACAGAACTATAATTTTTTTGCCACTACATTCTAAATGCTTAAATGAACAACTATAGGTTCCCAATAAACCCAAAGGCTCTTCACGTTCCTGATTTAAACAAGTTTTCATAGAGTTTTAGGGAGTCTGTTTTCGCCCGAATACACAGAAGCACGTTCCTTAAATTTTGATATCTTCATATAAAAGTTTTAGTAAATTTGCATTTATTTTCATAACCACAGTTTTCTTACCATGAGAATCTAACATTAACATCCAGTCTCTATTTTATATGCAATTATTACGTCTTTTTTTTAAATGCACACCTGAAGGCTTCTTGTTGTTCTCCCACACTGTCACACAAATAAAATCCCCGAATGAGGGACAAATACAGGAGGATTTTATTCTATTCTTCTACACCAACACTACAAAGCTGTAAAGCTTAGTGAGACTAGATGTAACGATATATTACAATTAGAGATGTGCTGAGAAGCCAGCTGCTGATTATGTTAGTTTGATGGGCAGGCTGACCACTCTTAAAGCACTGGCTGACCAGTTGGAAACTTAAAGAACCAATGTTTTTTCTAATCAGTAAATCCATCGTTGTGAACACTGTGTGGTGCATTCAGACTGAACGCTGTGTCCACGGTGATTTCTGCGAGCTTAGCAGGGAGTTCATCGCTCTGCATTTTAGATGCACAGCGTTACACCCTGGAACACGTCATCAAATTTAAGGAGCATCAGCTGGGTGAAGCTGACCCCCACAACCCAAATGAAAAAACTCAGCAAAGGGAATGAATGGTTAGTGCTTCATTAGTGCAGGTTTTTGGGGGTTAAAATTGTAATTTGTAAAAATGAAATAAAACATTTTTAAAAACTTTCAGCGTGCTACTGTTGTTTCAGAGGTATTAATAGATGATTTCTTTAAGGTCATCCAGAGGTCAACTATCCCCCCATTAAGCTCCGAAAATAATAAAAGTGATCTATTATTTCAGTGCCACTTGATTTGTGCAGGTGAAACTGTCATTTGTGCTTCTTCAGTTTTTAAGATGAAATCATTCTTAATTTCAGCCATGATGTCACAATCCCAGCAGACGTCTCAGAATATAAAGTTATTGCATAACATGTCATTCCTGTGCTGGAATTGAACATAACAATGGACACATTTACCTTATTTAGTGGAAAGATTTTTTAATATTTACTCATTCATCAGCCTCCCAGATCCTTCTGTTTGGACCTGCTGTTACCCTTGGTAAGCCCATAACGTTTCCCGTCAAGGTCTTGTTGTCGGTATTTCACAATAAAAGCACATGTGAAACTTAACTACATGGAAACCTTGCAGCATTTGATTTACCGCTGACCGCTTCCCCACGCAGTTTGCATAGGGGTACTATGTAAATGCACTGCCCTCGCCACAGACTCTGCACTTGGTTTGAATGCACCTTAAGGAAGTCACTTCAGCACCAGTGATGTGTTTAAAGCAAAGTAAGAGATGTTTATTAAGGCTTGAATAGAGCAAGAATGAGCCCAACATTTAGCAAACAGGAGAAACACAGAGCTGACTACATAGGAGAGGGTAGGAACGTAGGCTGATCGGTAAATCGAGAGCTGATGCGAGAGCAGTGTTTTGATTTTTAATTAGGCCTATACAACCAAACCAGATCACATGGTTAATGGTCCTACTATTTGGGGGGGGGGGGCTATAGGCGCAACCTGCAACCCATCAATTGATTGAAGGGCAGAATATGTTGTGACGATGTTATGTCATGTTATGATGATGACATTAGACAAGGGATCTGGTTTAACCCTTGCATGTCCAGTGGCAGAGAGACTTGATTACGAACACTTCTGAACTGCGGCGACCTGGACGTGTTGCTCAAATGAAGCATAAGCTAGATACCTTGTACACGTGTCTCCAGTTCTTTCCATGGTCGTTCAGTCGTTTCCAAACCATGCTCATGATTTCTGAGAAAGCCACAACATTGTAGGTCAGATCTGCTATCTCTGACATAAGAGAGCTGCTGGGGCCCCATGGGTCATTGGACGTTGCCTCTCTAACCTGGAAAACAGAACAATATGGGATCAACTTTTAGCGACTTTCAGTCAAATGTCTGATGCAAACAAATTTACGTTTGTTGTATTTATTCTTTGTGGTTCAGATATACATGTAGGTTCTGTTATGCAGGATAAAAAAACATATACACACACACCAAAAAAAAAAAAGCGAATCCAGGAAAGATAAGAATATAACCTTGATTTCAGCCTCTGAATAGTTGTGGACGATGTTCTTTACTTGTCGCCGTAGCGAAGAGGTCGACATGGCAACTGTCTAGCCGCAGACTTCTGGATCAATCTGCACAGATACATGCAGGATTAAAAACATGAAGTGGAATTGCAAAAGTAATAAGACAGGAAAAGGGAAGACCTTTTAAGAATTTTAAGAATAGTTGGGATTTGGATTAAACCGTGTTTTAGTATATGACATCAACATAACAAATGGCAACATACATCTGTTACTCAAGTATGAAGCAAAGAAAGGGTGTTCCTCTTGGTAAACCTCCGTTTCTTAACCCTTCCCACCACTCATTCATGGAGTGTTTTGTCTCGTCTTATCTTTTTCTTCCCGTGGCGGCATTTGGTCTGAGAACCACAGATGATGGACGACGAAACTGCAGAAAGAGTTGGAGAACAAAAAAAGTAAAATAAAGACACTAAATATAGATGCAGAACAGACAGGCGAGATCATGTATTAAACCCAACTTTAAATAAACACTTCAGAATACAAAGCATACACTCAGCTTGAAATATCACATGATTTGTTCCTGACCCCCACATGGCCAATACAGAAAGAAGGATTTCTTATATTCTGTTTCAGATGAGGAGATAAATGTCTTAATTGTCAGCCACACAAACAAGAAAGTCACGAGTTTTCGGTTAACATGAAGTGGAAACTAACACGGAGAGATAACATTTACTGAAGCAGTCCCTTCTAGATTAAACTGAACTATTGACTATTTGAGAAAAACAAACTAACTATATTTCAGCATGAATATCAAAACAACAGATTACCATGAGTTTTTGCTAGAAATCAACCACAGCTGCATACCCTCAATGCCTATTTCTACATATTCCCACACATACCAATGAGTAAAACCACTACACTGCCACCTGGTGGTTGGGCGTTTCATCTCAACCCCTCTACCGTATTTTCACGACCATAGGCTCACCGTACAAAAAGGCGCAGTCTCAGTTGTGTGTGGCATTGCTGTATTTAACACACACATAAGGCGCGCCGCACCACAGGGCGCAGGTTTTATATACTGGTACATATGCTCTACTACGTTTAGATACCTCTACTGCGTAGTTAAAAATAGATCGGGAGCAAAACTGAGTTTGTTTGTGCTTTATTCATTTATTTATTACA
>JAUZNJ010058604.1:0-28404 GCA_034780135.1 Jordanella pulchra
TTTAAAGCAAACCCTTTAACTTCATGAATCTCTTTTTGCAGTTATTAACAGCACCTTTATGTTCCCTCCAGAACAAACTTAAATTAGTATAATCTGCAAACATAACATATTTTAATGTATCACTTACTGTACAAATATCATTTATATAAAGTATAAATAACTTTGGTCCAAACTCTGAGCCTTGTGGAAGTCCAAGATTACATGTTTAATATGAGATTTAATATAAACAATGCTGACATATTGAAGCCTATTATTTATTATTATTTATTATTTCTTAACCAAAGTTGTGCTATACCTCTTATGCCATGCTGTTTACATTTCTGTAGAAATAAAGAGTGATCGATCGTATCAAATGCTTTTGACAAAGCCATAAACACATCACTGCTAATGATGTTGAGCGATCGCTCCTAAACCCTAGCCTTATCCCTGTTTAGCCCGATCCCTACATTTTGAGTCAACCTTAATTATCTGTTTAATTAGTCCATTAGTTTTTCTGGCTCAGATGCTGCCTGTATCCAGACCAAGCAGAAAATTGGCCAAAACCAGTGTTTTGCTGTAAACGTAGAAACTCCTGCTATGAGCACTAAATTAAATGTAAACAATTAAGTTTTACAGATGTTTAGTTAGAAAGATCAAAGCTACTTGCAAAATGATGGACTAATAAATTAGATTATGTTGTAAATATCTTCTTCTGCTTTGTCCCTTTTTACAGAGACTATAATGGACTTTGGGGTTAAAAAATGTTCATTTTTTAATGCTTTCTCATTATACCAGATACTTTCTTCTGTACACCAAATTTCTTTAAATGCGTCTTGTGTCAAAATAGACTCCAAGCCATCATAAGTATTTTATATATTGTTTTAAATCAAATGCAGGAATGAATTTTTACAACAATTCAGACTAGAAATATATGGAAGTTAGTTTTCAGGTATTTAATTCAGAACATGAAATAGAATCAGTTAACATATTACAGTTAATTGCACTGTATTGTGAAAATAGCCTTCAAATTTAATATTACTGCATTGTGTGTACACTGTGTGTATACTCTATGTTCATAAGTTTGAAAAAAAAAATCTGCACAAATCACACTGCTGATAGTCAGTTGTTTACTGGCCCCTGGTGGTATTTCTCAAATTAACAGTTTTTTATGTGTAGAATTGCAGTAATGCATTTTGTGCTTCATCAAACCCAGTAAACCCCCTGTAACCCCATGAAACCCCCTGTAAACTGATGCAAACACACACACCGCCATCACAAGGCTAACACAAAAAACTGCACAATCTGTGTCATATTGTGCGTCATTATCCCAAGTTACATCAACTATTAATGAAGCAGCACTTGACAGAAAGCCCCAGAAACACTAATAGGATGGAAGATTATATTTGCATAAAATAGGGAATTAGAACTGAATGAGTAAAGGAAAATGAATAGTTAGTGCTATGCATTTTTAATGACTAGCCCTTAATTCTCTGCCGAGGTGATCGTCAGGGGAATAGTACACCACACATATGGATAACATTTTTTGTACCCATAATGAAGAAAAACCCACAATCATCAAATACATACCTTAAATTTGAAAAAAAGTAAGAATGAATAACAATTTAATAACAATAACAAAGGTAAACCAGACATTGATTTTCAAACAACTTAACCAGAAAGATAAATAAAAAAGACTTATTAAACAGTCCTTAAGAAAAATGATGTGACCTGTAACTTATTTGTTGCACAACCTTTTGATGTAATAATAGCACTCACACGATTCCTGTAACTGTTAATAAGACTTCTGCACCTCCTAGCAGGTATTTTGGCCCTCTCATAAGAAACAACACCTTAAGCAGGAGATAAAGTCTTCAGTAGAGTTTCCTACCTGAAGAAATGGATCAAACAAGCCTAATCTGCAAAATCAATTGGCTTTATTGATAACTTTAATATCTTCTGGGAAAAGAGACACTTTTTCAAGCAAGATGGACTTCACCTGAAAAGATCAGGGGGAAAACTTTTGGGTTCCAACATGTTCTACTAGGAGCAAAGTACATGATAATAATGAAAATGAGATAAAGAGACTCCCTGATGACAAATGTCACTCTGCTGAGGTCTTGGAATGCAAGTTCTTGGAACGGGAACAAGAATGAAATGAACAAATAATAAAGACAGCCAAAATGGTTGACGAGGTAATGGGGCAATATAGGTCACATCCATCATTGATTTGGAGCACAGTGACCACTTTTAAGACTCCAACAAACAGGTGTGAAAACCCAACAGAAGCTTCTCCTCTCCAACTGGACCACCACAATCCCTCCACAATCCCTCCTGTATCCAGCCCAACACTACAGCTGAATCTATTCAACATGAAATGTTTATAGACCTCCAATTCCAACACAAACTTTTTTAATGATTTCAATGAACTTTTCTCTGTGATATGTATTGGACATGACTACCTAATTATTATGGGGGAGTTTGATGTACATGTTGACAACCTTGAAGACAGAGGTGCAAAAAAACTGTGTGATATATTTAAAAGTTTTGGCTTGGCTCCACATTTTAACAGCAAAGACACAATCGAGAATATATTTTGGACTTGGTCATCACCAAAAGTTCTAATATTTCAAATGTTTCTGTAACTGATGTTGCCCCATTTTTCAGTTTACTTTAAAACCATCTTTCCTACTGATGTGATTACCCAAAGATTTGTAATAAGAAAGCCTGTTATCATAAACAGTACAGTTAATAACCTTAACCAGGCTTACCCTTCTGCTTCCACTTCACCCTGTATCTCAGTAGATGAGCTGGTTGCTAATTTCCATTCTAAAGTTGCAGACATCATTGATTCCATTGCTTTAGTTAACGTGAAGGTTGTCCCTGGGAAGATGAAATCTCCATGGATAAATGATCCAGTAATAAGAAAAGAAAAGAGTTGTAGTCGAAAAGCTAAACGAAGGTGGCGAAAGAATGGACTCCAAGTTCACTATGAAATTTACAAATAGAAATTCCACATAAATACTTTACAACTAAAAGATGCAAGACAAGTTATCAAGCTCTCCTATCTCTGTGGCCGACGATCTACAATCTAAAAAGGCCTGAAATGACTTTGCAAATTATTTTACTGAGAAAATATGTTGAATTTTTTCCCTCAGGCCTTAAAAACAGCAAATTTCAAACCTTGTCATGATTCTGTGCGTCAGCTCTGGCCTGATTATCTGATCATCTCCACCTGCTTCGCTGCTACTCTCATCAGCTACAACTGCACAGCTGCCATTATAACCATATCTCGGACCAGAGACAGAAGCCAGATTTTTGTTCGAGCCCTATGGTGAGACTTATCCAGCATTTATCCTGCCTGCCTGCCTGTTACAACCTTTTTTTTCCTCTGAGACCTAGAATTTGCCTTAGCCCTTGTCGGATCTGTTTTTTTTACCTGATTGCAACCCGTCCATCTTCTCCTGCTTCATCCACCAGGGTCGCGGTTGGGCCGGTGCCTTTGACATTTTTCTGCCCCCTGACCACGGTTCTGGATTCTGTTTTAGAGCTTCCTCAGTCATCGGTCTTTCTGGTTATGACCCCCGCTTCAGCTTTGCCTTAGATTCTGGATCACGCTTTGGATTCTCCTAAGTCAGCTGATCTCCCGGTACTGACCTTCACTCTGCCTTCCTCCATGGCCACGAGCAAAAACATTTCCCTTAAAGAATTGGATTGTTCAACTCACCTGTTGAGTTCGGCTTCCTTGACAGATGGCCACGGCTTCCACAACCCGGTTCTCCATCGGTTCCTCTGGGCAATCCTCCCAAATCCTCTGAGGTCAGCCATCTCCTTATCATATAAACTTTCTGTTGTTCAGTGCTGGACATTCACATCTATACTCTCCCTACAGATGAACCAGCTGCTGTGGTCGATCCCCACTGTCGCTCCAGTTCCGAAAATTCATTTGAATAAAGTGTTAAACTTTTTTCTCCTTGTCTTGCTGGAATCTTGGCTCATCAGCACATCCCCCCATTGGAGGAATTGGTCCTGCAGACCCATCTCAAACCACCCCTTCGTTAGTAGTATAATATTCAATTCAAAAATATTATATTTTATTTAAAATTAAATGTTGTAGTAACTCATATATTTTGTTTTCTCTTAACCAGTTGTTATAGGTGTTGATAGTGTAGGTGCACTGTAGTGTAGGAGCTTCTGTACGGGTTTGTCTTGCACCAGGTCTGGAGAAGCCTCTTACTAGAGACACAAAAGGGTGCTCACTGTTGTCCATAACCTTCTTCATTTTATGAATAATTCGCCTTTATGAAATAATCTACAGAAGGAGCAGGCTCTGTTCTAGGAGGCTCTGTTCTAGGTACTCCTCTGGAGCCTTCTTTATTAGCTCGTTGAGCTTATTTAAGTCATTTGCTCTGATTCTATTGTCCCAGCAGATGATGGAGGAAAAGATCACACGCTCTACAACAGACTTATGGAAGATATGTAGCATCTTTTTGCAAAAGCCAAAGGACCTAAACTTCATCAGGAAGTTCGTTCTGCTCTGTCTCTTGTTGTGATATTTAAATATATTTATTATTTACTTAAATATTATTTGGACTGTCATATATTGTTTATGAACACACGCCCTACTGGCTGCGTGTTAGAGCAATAACTGAAAGTGTAAATAGACCTCAAATCATTGTCAAACAGATAATTCTACACATCTAGCGATCAAATTCCCCAAAACTTCTGTTCAAAATAGAAGAGTTTATTAACAATAAACATTCGGTTCCAAATCAAACATATTTCAGTTTAACACTCTTAACTAAAACTAGTGAAATTTAACTAAAAGTACTTTATTATGTGCAAAGAAGAAGGACAAAACATGGTTGAAAACCATAATCAATGAGATGGTGCAATGATATCCCAGTTTGGCATGGATTTTATGTTTTAGAACCAAAGTTTATCTTAGAGAATTTGGAATGTGATCAAATTAGCTTTTAGCTAATTTGGACTAACTTGAATATTTCCAAACCAATTCACAATGCAAATCCTAGAGGTGAATAAAACATTATTGGGCCAAGTAATGTTTCATTAAATTATTTGCTTAATCAGACATCGGTAACCTTTTGTTAAATGATTCTTAATCTTTATTGAGTTAGCTACCTGTTAGCATAAACAAGGATTCAATTAAATTACTTATAATTTTGTTATCAAATGTAATGAGCATATGAGGAAACAGATGAACATTAATGTTATATTAGTGTTTAAACCCTCAGTGAAATGAAGCTTATTCTAGCTTTATAACAGCTCAAAACATATAAATGTAGCATGGCTACCATGCAATACTGTCATGAGTTTGTGTACCAGCTTTGGTCTAATAATCTGACTACTTCTCTGGATTCTGTCCTGGATTCAGATCCTCATGTGATCTGCTGGTTCAGACCCCTGCTCTGTGTATGAGTCTGATTCTGGATCTCAGTTTGAATTCTCATTGGTCCTCTGATCTCCAGGTTCTAACACAGCTTTCATCTGGTGACTTATTAAGATTCAGTCTCTCCAGTTGACTTCTAGAGACAGACAGGTGGAAGCCAGAGGGAGCAGCACCATCTTCTGATTTGTCTAATAACAAACATATAGAAGCAAAAGAGCCAACGGCAGAGGAGGGCAGTATGTAACTGTGGGCTGGAGAGAAAAATGCCGAACTGAACCTGTTGAAGAATGTATTCAGTTCATAGACTGTCTAGACCTCCATCTATCTGAGCGTCCTGCTGCTTGAAGCCTGTGATCTTCCTTCTGACCACACACCTTTGATATACTTTTGCTGGAGCTTGTTTTCCAGCCTCCTTGCTTTCTTTTATCTTGACCTTAACTCACTGAGCAGTGGTTTCAGATCACTTGTGACCCACAGTTTATTATTTGGGAACCATTTCGCTGTTCTGGTAGGCATGGTGTTCTCTACACAGAAGTTTATGTAGTCAGTCACCAACTCAGTGATTGCATTGATGTCCTCTCCACATGTCTGACACAGCACATCCCAATCTTTAGCCTCAAAACAACCTTGCAGGGCTTCTTCAGCTCCCTTTGACAATTTCTTACAGTTCTGTTTAATGTAGGTTGTCTCTTATTAAGTGGCTTATACTACTATACTACTACTGAGTAGAGAAAAACAAGATGAACATTTGATCTGATTTCCTAAGAACGGGTCTTACTTCAGAGATGTAGGAGTCCTTCACATTTGCATAAAACAAGTCTTGCTTGGGAAGTTCAGTTTAGGCAAAATGGATGTGAAACTGAACTTTCTAAGCTTGACCATGGCCTGGATGACTGAGAACCTTCACAGATAAGTCCAAAGTCTTGTTTTCTCTGGTACAGCAGCTAACAAACTTTTAGACCATTGGCAGTGTAGCAGAGAGTGAGGCATGATTGAAATCACCAGTTATTGTCACAAATGTTTTTGGCCTGTGTCTGTAGCTTAGTAACAACTGAACTGATTATCTCTCATGCAGTGTCAGCAACTACAGAAGACTGAATGTAAAAGATTATTAACAGAATACTTGTAAACTCTCTGGGCGGATAATGTGGTCTAAAACCAACTGCCAACAGTCCAATATCTGGGCTGAAGTGACGAAGCTACACAGTAACATGTCCTGGATGACACCATCTGTTGTTCACAAATACTGCCAACCCACCTCCTTTGAGTTTTTCAGTTTTCTTTAAATCTATGTCTGCTCATATGGTAACAAAGCCATGCAGAGAGAAGCAAGAGTCCAAGATCCTGCAGCGGTGTTTCTATTAAACACATAATGCTGAATTTCCTATATTTTGCTGGGTCCTTGCTAGGGCTTGGTGTTCTTCCAGCTTGTTTCCCAATGGTCTCACATTGAGTTACTTAAGCCTTTCATCACCTGAAAATTTCCTTGTTCAAAGGGCTAATGTCCTAGCAGGATCTTTAAAAATCTCATTAGTGCATTTATCTTTAGAAGAATTGATAACTGCAACAGTGTCTTCATAGGTTTCCCAAAAAAGTCAGCCAGACAGCTACAGTTGATCCAAAATGCTGATGTCTGTGTTCTCATTAGAACTAAGAAAGTAGAACACATCAGTCTAGTTCCAAAGTCCTTACATTGGCTCCCTGTAGCTTAGAGAATAGACTTTAAAATCATTCTGTTAGTCTATAAATCACTCAATGCATCAGCACCGAAATACATAACTTGTTGTGTATTTAGTATGTATATTAAAGTTTTCTTTTACTGGGAAATTTGTATGACAAGTTAATTATTTTTAAACATTCATCATAAATATTGTGTTTTTTCATAGATAAGGTCCCAGTTCTTTGTCATTCAATCAGTGCAACAATCTCTTTGCAGTATTTACATATGTATTAATATCGATATCATTTTTTTTTCTGTAGTTGTAACAGTAGAAAGAAGTACATGATTGATTATATCTGTTAGTAGAAGTTCCCTATCTATATTGTTTCCTAGGATATTTGCAAATATATTATCTGTCATAGTAGCTCAATGGTAAGTAATCCTACTTAACTTTGTGATGGGCCTATATCTAAAAATCATCCTCATTAAAAGCTTATTTCTTTACATTTTACCATTATGATGATAATGGTAAAATGTAAAGAAATAAGCTTTTAATGAGGATGTCATTTGCAATATGTTTGGTAAGAAGAGAGAGGTCATAATTTAAAAGCAGCTCTGATAAATAAGTAGGCCCAAGACCATTACGATATTTATAAACCACTAAAAGAACCTTAAAATCAATCCTGAAACGAACAGGGAGCCAATGCAGCGATCTTAAAACAGGAGTAATGTGTTCCGGTCCCCTGGTCCTCGTCAGAACTCGCACCGCTTAGTTCTGGAGTAGTTGTAACTTAGAAAGACTTTTTAGGAAGACCAAAGGGTAGAGCATTACAATAATCCATTCTACTAGATATAAAAGCATGCATCAGTACCTCTGTGCTGGCAAGAGAGAGAAATGGGGGGACTCTGGTGATATTTTTAAGATGATAACATCCTTTTTTTAAAATCCAGCTCAGAGTCAAAAAGGACACTCAAGTTCCGAACGTACAGAGATGTTTTAAGACCCTGCAGTTTGCATGAAATGATTTCTCTCTTGTCTTAAGGACCAATAATTTAAACTTCCGTTTTGCCCTGGTCACCTGTAAGAAGTTCTCTGCCATCCATGACTTTATGTCAATATGCAATTTAAAAGTACGTTAATGGGCTTTAAGTCATTCGGAGACACGGCATTATAAAGCTGTGTATCATCAGCGTAGCTTCGAAAACCATCACTGTGTCTCCTGATGATTTCCCCAAGTGGCAGCATGTAAAGATTAACAAGCATTGGCCCTAAAATGGAACCCTGATGAACCCCATGGTTGATTTTATGGCTTCCTGAAGTGCATGTATCCATACTTACTAAAAAGTGACGATCTGAGAGATGTGAGTGAAACCATTTTAAAAGAGTACTTGAGAGGTCTACTAGTCTTCTCAGTCTATCTAATAAAATCTGCTGATTTACTTTGTCAAAGGCAGCACTAAGATTCAGCAGGACCAGGACAGAAAGTTTCTTATTGTCCAAATTAATTCTCAGGTCATTGGCAATCTTTAAAAGGGCCGTCTCGGTACTGTGGTTTGCCCTAAAACCAGATTGATATTTTTCTAAAATGATTCATTTGTTCAAAAACTCATGTAATTGAACAAAAAGTTTTTCTATAATTTTACTTAAAATGGGTACGTTTGATACAGGTCTGTAATAATCAAGAATGTTTGAATCTAAATTACTTTTCTTCAGAAGGGGCCTCACCACTGCCATTTTAAGGGCAGATGGGAAGACACCCGCTTGAAGAGAGCAATTCAGAGTGGTCAAAAGCTAAGGCTCAAAAAAATGTGTTTTTAAAAGTGTTGAGGGAATGGGATCTAAAAGGCAGGTTGTTGGGTTAAGCTGAGAGAAAACTCGACCAAGCATCTTTGCATCAACCAGGGCAAAACTCTCCAGTGTTTCCTTGGGTAAAAGCAACAGTACAGATCTGTTAAAATCAACATTTTGTTGGGATAAAATGCTGGATCTAATATTGCTGATCTTACTTTTGAAATGGTCTGTGAAGTCCTCACATCCAGCATCTGATGCTGGAATGGGATACATTTTAACATCTGTTTATTAAAAGATCAATTGTTTTAAAAAATGATTTTTGGACTGTTTTTATTGTCTGTGATGAGGTTTGAAAAATAAAATGTTTTGGCCTGTTTAATAGTTTTATTGTAGATTTTGAGTTGTTCCTTAAAAATATCTATATCTTGTTAATTTACTTTTCCTCCATTTCCTCTTGGCTCTCCTGCATTCTCTTTTCAATTTCCTGATTTCTTCATTTCTCCACAGATGTAATTGTTTGGAGTTTAACATTTTGTTTCATGGCAGTCTTTAGTCTGTTGTTAAATTTTTCACAATAAAATCACATGATGTAGGTAAAATCTGAGCAGGAGTCTGGTATAAAATATCAATGAAATTCACAAAAATTCATATATAGGGAATAAAATCAATTCTTGTCAGTGAATTACGTTGCTGTTGTGTTTTTGATTTATAGCCAAACTTTACTGACCATCAGATATTCTTGTCAGTCTGCATTGATTTCACAGCACCTGTTACCAAGGAAACAATGTTGGACTTTATGGTCAGAAACAAACAACTTTTGCTCTCTGTTCTTTTCCCTTTTTGTGCTTTTCCTTCCTCAGATAAACACATATGCACTGCTTAGAACTTTAACGTCAAATGCAACTGGTTTTTAATTGTTTTTTTTCCTTTTAAATTGCCTGATTGTAAGTCTCACAATATTGAAATGTGCATTTTGTTTTTCCATGCCCCCTAATTTGCCACTTGCCACTTAAGTTTACAAATAGGAAAAAAGTTATTCACATGAGTTAAACTTAAATAATCTGATATAGAAAAATACCCTCTCAAGCTATTTTGGATTTTTTAGGTTAACGTTTCTCACCTTGCCACAATTTAGCTCTAATCTGTTCTAATTTAGCTCTAATTTGTTTTCTGTGATATATACCTAAAGTGCATTGCCATGTGTTTGTTACCTATGGGGAAAATGTAAGCTTAATTTCCTTAGAACATGGATCTGAAATGAAAGCAAAATACATGGAAGTTAACAGAAAGACCCCATAAGATTGGGGGTTAGGGTTGGGGGTCACCTCTAGCTCTCTGTTTTTCTTAGTTTACTTTCTTCCTTCAAAAACTTAATTTTGGGGTAGTAGTAGTGGATCTCTTTGCTTGAAGTTTCTAACTTTGAAGTTATTTCTTCCTTATTCGGTCGCATGCTTAAGGAGAAATTGCCGTGATGGATTTTATCTGACTTACTTAGATACGTAAATAGGTTTGTACCATACTGCGGTATTATAAACAAAGATAAACTATATTGCCTTCAAAATCAACCAAATTGTGTATTCAGGAATCAAATCTATTTGTAAGACTGGATTGCATTGGTATTTATCTTGTATTTCTGTATAACAGGAATTTTATTAGACTTCAAAGTGCCTTTAGATGTCATTTGTATTGAATTGGAACTGGTAAGGGAAACATAACTCAACTGATTGAAATGAGCATTTTATTTAAGAAAGACTTTTCTTCTAGTAAATCTTGCTTGTTAAAAGCCTTTAAAAATCAGTGTTTTCTCAGCCCACCTGCCCCATGACTTATCTGGTATTACATCTTTACTGTCTTTCTCTGAATAACAATGTTGTATTGATGCTCTCACTATTTGGCCTCGATTTAAGAACGTCCGCTGTGCATTTGATTGGTTTGCTGTATTCACTGTCATGGTTCTGCAGTACTTACAAAACGTGAAAAGAAAAGGAGAAAACAATTTTGTGCAGTTCAGGTTATTTTTGTGGTAAAAATACACCAATACAGATAAAACTTAACATGGGCTCCAGTTCTCACATACTTTGTCGGAGACAACATAATGTTTAATGCATCTGATTTTCTTTTTACTCTTATTCACTAATCCAGGACTAGGTCGCAGGGGCAACATTCTCTCTCAACACACCTTCTCCAGCTCCTCTGGGGAGGCCAGAAGCATTCTAAAGGAACACGGGAGACTGTCCTGGATTAGATTTCGCACGGTAAGACCCCAGTCCTGTGTATTGGTCCCAATTCTTTTTTTTTGAGCTTTTAACGGCACTAGTGGCTCGTTTTCCTGACAGTAGGCTGACAGGAAAGGGGGTATGAGAGAGGGGGAGAGACATGCGGGAAAGGACCGCAAGCCGGATTCGAACCTGGGTCGCCCGCGTCGAGGACTAAGGCCTCCATACATGGGTCGTGCGCGCTAACCACTGCGCCACCTGCACGCCCCATTGGTCCCAATTCTTAAGAAAAGTAAACTGACAGCGTGTTCTAATCATGCATTTAAATCCAGAAGGGACAATGTTAATATTATCATGTGGACCAGACCACCATCCTTATGGAACTGCTGAAGGCATCATGGGAGTATACTTCTCTGTTCCAAATGGTTTTTATAGATATGATGCTTGTCCCTCAAGATATTTTGTGGATTCTGCACTGGATTCTGCTGCTGGAATTTGTAATTGGTTGGCTGTTAAGGGTCCAAAACAACAGCTGTGTTTGCATTCTCTGCGCATAGGTGACCCAGCCCTTCTATGTGTGTTTGACTCCATAAGGAGGCCTCTTGTCAGCAGTCCTGTTAACGGTGATCTTGGAGAGGATCTAAAGATTTTATCATGAAGAAAGGGTTTCATTAATGAAGTTTAGCAAGACATTTACGTTCACAACTCAACCAATGCAGAACTAGTGTCACCATTGTGAATGACTTCTCACCCACTATCAGGTTACCAATACCAGCTGATTATCAAGACACTTGTTCCTCCTGTGATGCAAATTACCTAAATACAAACAAAGTACAATTAGGGATCTTTCTAATTCTCACTTTAGTATCAAACCTTAAAACATCAAATTCACATTTGTTTAACCAGCTGAGTTTTTGTTATCAATTTACACATAAAACTGAAAGAAAATGTACATGACTGGATATAATAGCAATTTCAGTCCAAATCTTAAGAGGTTTTTCCTTATGCCGGAAAAAACTGTTTTCAAGTATTTTACAGCTAATGTATCACAATAACATACAGATGATAGTATTTAGTTTTCAGTATGTCCACCAGATGGATCTGTTGCACTTTGAATAGAAAGGTTTCACCATAAATCAGCTGTAGCCTAACTCAGATATAACCCATAACTGATCACTGGATATCTAAAACTTATCTAAAGCTAATATGTTAATACAAGCAAAAATATCGGACAGGATTTCTTTTTTTTAACTAATTTACCTTTTCTGATTGCTTTTTTTGACAGTGGAACATTTCAGGCCCTAACTACAGAATATCCAGTGGAGCTTTGGACAGACTGCAGTTAAATTTCCAAAGGGACAGCAGTTGTTAAAAAATGAGAAAGATTGATTGTTTGTTTCATTGGCTGTCTTGCTCAGAAGTCGTCAAGCTTTTTGCCTAGAACCTGCTCGGCTCTAATCACAATAATGAATTCCTCCAGCATACCAGGCTTAATGGAAGTAATTACTAGTAGAGAAAGCATAGAAATGTCAAGAAAACAACCAGCAGAGATTAATTTACCTGGATTGATACTGAGAAACAGGAGGGGGGGGATCTGTGCAGCCTGTTTTAGCATTTATGTAGTGAAACTGATGATGATAAGCTATTATTTGTTTTCTTTCTCATCACATTTAAAGACCTCAATAAGTGAGAGAGCAGAGATTTAAGGAGAGCATTAGAGTGACACTAAGTGACATCCCCATTGTTCTTTCTTTGCAAATGTGTTTTAACATTTGGAAGTGTGTATTTGTACAAGCTCTAAAATCTTGCCCTCCTTTTTGGTCATTTTCCTGATCCACATATGTTTCTATATTAATAAGCAGAAACCCTCCTTTGCAGCAACTACAACTGCAAGCGTTTCGAGTATGGCCAAAATTGTAACAATTGTATCCCTTTTTTCAATTAGAGACCGTCTGTGTATACCAGGTCCCTTGTTTGAGTTAATTCTCCATATGGGGGTTTCTTAACAAAATATCTACCTGAAATGGGTTAGGAATCTTTTGTAAGAGTGCTCATTCATTAAAAATGATCATTAGGATCAACACAAATATCTTATTTTTACAAAATAAGCAATTAATATATGATAAAACATTTTTCAGAATATTTTCTAATTTTATGCACACTAGATCAAAGGTCCCTAACCCCAGTCCTCAAGGCCCACTGTCTGCCTGTTTTACATGCATTTCTGTTTTAGCACAGCTGAATCAAATGACTACATTTCCTTGTTAGCAGCCTAAATGGGGTGGAGAGTCTGTTAATTACCTATTTATCTAAGTCAGGTGTGTGGAGGTAGGGGAAATAAAAGATGGTGGATAGCAGGACCTGGGGACCGCGGTTAAAGACCTCTGATGGAGGGGGGTGCCCTGAAAATTGTGGCTGGGAAAACCTAAAAAATATCTTTAAACCAGCTTTTTCTGGGCAAAAAAACCCATCTTCCATAAAAAAAATAAAAACAAAACAAAAAAAAAAACTAAAACTAAGTGTGCTATGCCTAAGGGGGTGACAGCTATGAATAAATGTTACTGTGTGCATGGAATTAGATATCTGAAGTTCTAAAGATGATTCCTAATCAACAAGAGTTTTCAAGTACTATGTAGAGATAGTCAAGCAGAAATAGATAATTATCTGTTCATGCCATTTACTGTGCATCTTACCCCAAGGCTGTCCCTTTTCTTATAATTCTGCTCTGTATATACTCACTGGCTGTTTGGAAGAATGAAAGAAAAAAAAAGGACAATGCAGATTTCTGTTTTCACAGTTTAAAGTCAAATAACATGAAATATTTCCAGTCAGAATATTCAGTCCAGGAAGAGGGGAGAGGAAACGGAGTGTGAACCCAAATAAAAGTATAGTAATGTCAGAGGTAGCTGACAGATCATGATGGCATGTTCACACAAACAGCGCTTGCAACAATACAATGTCCCAATGCAGAAACCAGAACAACACAAAAAAGTGACCACATAAATGGGCTGTTATTCAACTCAACTATTGTCAGAAAACAATTACTTATCATACTCAGCTCAAAATGAATCACAACATTAACTAAAGGACATGCGATTCTCACAGCACAACAATTGTTTACAGTTAGTCTGTACTTGCTTTAAAATTTTTGTCAGTCTGTATTAGGCAAAATCCTCTTGGTTCTATGCCCAAAGAATGCATACATTCCTGAAAATAAAACAGGCTAAAATACAAGAGTCATAGAGATGAAGCACACTTGCCAGCTCTCCTGATTTATGCGCGTAGATTCACGATCTTCCCCGAGCTTTCAATGCGTGATTGTTTGTTCCACTAGTCTCCTCAATTTTCAGTGAAGGAAAAATATAAGTTTTGGGGGGAATATATATATATGCATGGGTGTAACAGGCACGCATGGGACATGTCAGCCACACTTTTTTCAGCCATCACAATAGTTAAACCCATTATTAGTATGTAGTACCTTCTTTTTTCGGAGCTGTATGCATCTTGAGCATACTCATCCTGACGCAGAAGTTCGACACAAGATGTGATGCTGAGCAGTGCTGAACATGAACATCAGAATATTCACCAAACCAGCAAGCAAGAAGTCAGAAAACTTTCCATGCTTTTTTCCCCCAAACAAACTGTGTGAGTTGTGTAACATTGTTTTCAAACTAGACATGCAAGTGAAATGATGAAAAGGTAGAACATGTCAGTGTATCAAAATATTAAAGGTACAGTGTTTAATAATTACAGGGATTTACTGACATCAATGGTATATATAATCTATATGTACTGTCTGTTATGTATTATCACAGATTAACTTAAAATCTCTATTTTTATGTTTGCCTTGCCTAGAAATTACTATTTACCATAAGACATATTTTGCGCTATGGCAGCGCAGAGCTGACAAACTTAGGAAAGTTAGATCTATGTAAAGTCTATATCCCACAAAGACCAATAAAATACTATTTATAAAATTATTTATATAAACTACCACGGCTACCACTAGCAACCACCAGTTATTATGATGACAATCGATTTCAAACGGGGGTTGTTGTTTTTTTAATTTTTTTTTTGCTGAGCAGACTTGCATCTTTCACCTTCCCTCGTTCCATGTTTGTTTTAGCCATAGTGCTCAGAATCTGGGGATAAATCACCTGTGGGGACAACAGAGGGTATGTGTCATTCCTGAGCTCAGGCAGGAAAAGAGAGGAATCAGTGTGAGAACAGCGGCCAAGAGAGCTCCAAAACCAGGACAAGCTGGCCAGCTTTGCTGTCTTCTGTGATTAAGAAACCACAGCAGCTTGCTTCTGCTGGCTCATGAAGAGAGCCAAGGAGAACAGTGGCAGCTTGGAGAGGCCTGTCGGGAAATGGCGCTGATGGCCCGGAAGAGGCAACAACTGGCCCGGGCTAGAGGCTAACGTCAGAGGAAAGAGGCAGAAAAGCAGAAGATCAATATTTTTCTTTCCATATTTTTTTAATTTTTATTGCCATACCAGAAAGAGTAGAATCAGGGAAGAGATGGACCAAAGGATAGCAGTTGGGAGAAGGATGTAGGGTCTTTACAGTTAAAGAGAGAAGATAACTTTAGAAGAATATCCATTGCAGGGAGAAACAGGGCAGATATTAGGAAAATTTTTTCACAAATATTTCCTAGGAACAGTGAAATTGCATTGATGAGACTTAGAAATCACCCTGAGAAATGTGCCCCTGTTACTTCTGAGACAATGGTTAGACCCCTTGATGTATGTCAAAATATCTGGCGATCCTACACGTACAGCCTGGCAGAACACAGTAAGACGCTGTTATCAAATGAAACTATTTGTTTGTGAAGTTACAATTTTTAACAACTTGTTATTTAGCCTTCTTGTACTCATTCCAACAATTAAAACACTTTTTTGCATTGTCCTTAAAATCATTGTTTGAAAGTTATAGAAACAACATTTTCTGAATAATGTTCCTTCATCTGTTTTAAAATACAGATGGAAAAAAAATGACCCTATTTTTCACAACCCAATGTTGGAAAGTATGTTAATGAGATGTTCTTTTTGCAGGTTGGAGTAATTGTACAAATAAATCTTCATTCAATTGTATAATTGAGAAGTGGGAAGTTAGGTTCATTTGAAATGGTTGTTGATTGTCTAGCTTGGAATTAGCTTTAAGGCGCACATGTTTTGAGAATGATTGAATTTTGATGTGTGTCTGTGATCAGTGTCCTGTTTGAAGACACAACCACTGTATGTCCAAGTTTTAATCATTGAAAATATTAAATTAAACTCTTCCACACCAAATTTGCTCCTCTATCTGTCCATGTACATTGCCACATGGTCTGCAGTTAAGTTTGAAGAGAAGTAAACTGATGGAGGGGCTCAGCAGATGCTGAAGTGCACAGTGTGGGGAGGTCACCAACTCTCTGCAGAGTCAATCTCTACACTCCTCCAAACTTCATGGGATTCAAATTAGCTCCAGAACAGTGCACAGGGAGCTTCATGGAATGAGTTTCCATGGTCCAGTCGGTGCATCCAAGCTGTACATCACCAAGTACAATGCAAAGCGTCTGATACAGTAGTGTAAAGCACAGTACTGCTAGACTCCAGAGCACTGGAGACTTATTGTCTAGAGCAGGCATGCCCAAAGTCAGTCCTCAAAGGCAGCTGTCATGCAGGTTTTAGAGGTTTCACAGCTGATTCTGATTTTTGCAGTTCAGCAAAAGCCTGTTAATCTACTATTAATGGAAATCAGCTGTGCTAAAGCAGGGAAACCTCTAAAACCAGAAGATGTACTTGGAAGTATGCTCACAAATACCCATAAGTATACTCCTAAACCTTGTGGACAGCCATCCCAGAAGAGATGAGTCAAGGCATGTGAGTGAAAACTTTGGGCAGTATAGTATAAATGTTAGCAGTACACATGCTGGCTATCCTGGACTCTGTAGTTGTTCAGGACTTGGGTTTACTTGTCCTGCTACTCTTAGGTGCTGATTGGTCTTTTAACAATCTCACATCACTTACAAAAAACTAACACCTTTAGGTGACAAAAGCTCACTAAACTGACAAACTTACAGACAAAAACTGAAACCCCAACTCATGGATGCATCATATGTTTAAATGTCATACAAACACAGATCTCTCCAGTATTGATGTGGCCTGCCTGGTCCGGAGCTGTATTGAATCCTAATTAAATACACTCAATCACAAATTACCTGACTTACGATAATGCCATTAGATAATGCCATTAGATATCTTCTTGGTAGAGCAAACTCAGCTGACATATGTAGACAGTAATCTGATCTATATGGTTTTGCCTGAATTGTCACAACAAGATACATTAAAGTGAAACAATCAGCAAACATGCTCATTGCCCCTTATCTAAAAGGGGGCAATTTTTTTGCATGCTATTCATTGACATAAAGATGTCATTTTTTCTTACATAAGTCTTAATTTGCTTCTTCATATCATACTAATAGACATACTGTCTTGCTCTTTGTAGACGACTATTCAAGCCCTGTTGAAAGGAATGCTGATGATGATTGCTTCCAGCAACATCATGGATAATGGCACATTCCTGCCCCCAAACCAGAGTTGTATAACCCAGGTCCAGAAAGTAAAAGGCGTGTACAGAGATCAGTTCCAACTATTTCCATTTCCAGCTCCACAATGCAGACTAATCACCTGGTTAAGTGAACAGGATGAAGCAAAACAAGGCAGGGTTTTTACTTTCTGGACCTGGATTATACAAATCTGCCCAAAACCATTACCTTCGTCAACATTATCTTAATTTTTTTTTTCTTGGGAATGCAAAATATAATTTGATTTCTTGCGGAGCCTCTTTTTTGTCTATCCGGCATACTTAAAACATTGTTTCAAGACCAATCTGCAGCATTCAACTTCTTTTTCACAGTTCGTATCATGATAAGTCTGCCGTTAGACACTGGTAAATGCTGCACTATTTTAACAGTGTCTATTTGAGCATTGTGATGAACCTTCCAGATAATAGGCTCTGCTCAGTGTAGCTGCTAGTGTCATATACACACTCTGTGCAGGTTTGTGCGTGTTATTTTGTGTGTCTCTCTCACCTCCTCTCTACAGGGTGTGACTGGCAGGTGTGGTTCAGCAGCTGTTGTTCATGAGGACTAATCAGGAGGAGCTTAAAGGGGGCAGGAAGCCAAGGGAGAGACGCCAGGCTGTCAGCTCCCATTCATGCAGAGTGTTGAATAAGACCAAAAAAATGGCTGCTTGAGTCAAACAAATGTGACGGTGTTGGCCAATGGCCTTTATGGACCTAGTTACAGCTGTTATGCTACTTCTGTTCCATTTTGGGGTTGGCAGCATTTTTAAGTTTAGATTACGTAGGGTGGCTGAGAATGGGATTGATTTTGATCATATGGGAAGATGAAGAGAAACCTCAAAAAAAGAACCACTACTAAGATGTAGGGGTGATGGCAGACCAGTATTAAAGGGAAACAGGAGGAGTGAAGTGGATCAGGAGGTATAGAATCTTAGGGGCATGTAGCGAAAGAAATTAGGGACTGGAGTTAGGGACCGGGTTAAGGTTTGAGGAATAAGTTTGAGTGAAAAAATTACAAAATTACAAAAGTACTTCGAGCACTGATTGGGGGAATTTAATATGTAACGAAATGGAATGATAGAAACCTTTAGTTGGTTGGATGACAGAGGAACAAGTGAGCAAGGCTAGAAAAGTGAGGTACATAGGAAAGTGAAAGTTTGTTAGAACTCTAACAGTGAGTGAACAAAGATGAGAAGAAATGGAATTACCGTAGAAATTCCTGTTATTGTATCATTGAAATAACATGTGAATGCAATTATATGACTATAAGGGAGGCTAGAGGGAAAACAAGAGCAACTGAGAAAGTCATCGTAGAACAGTTCATATAGAGTTGTGTTCAGTGGAGTTAAAGGTACATCATTTTGGATTTGTTAGCTAGACATGGAGATTATTATAATTATGGAAAATTTCTTCCTACAGTTAAACCAAAATGATCCAACTGCAGCAGGGAGCATACAGTAGTTTTACATAATAGGGAACTTTATAGTGGAATGCTGAGAGTCAAATTTGTTATGGCCAGGTGTCTAGGCATCCTACAATATTTACTGTCAAGAACTTTTTCTAAATATGCTGTGTATACAGGAGTCATGTCTGAAGCCAAGTTGAATTTTATTATAATTATGTTGCAGTTAGAATACATAGGCAGGCTAGGTTGAAGAGAATTTGTGTCATATTGCTAAGAGATGGGATCCCTAACAGTACAATCAGTAGAGGGGAGGTTTATGGATGTTTAAGAAAGCAAAGTGGGTAGTCTGATGGTTCATCTTGAAATACAGTTGTCTTCTATCAATTAGCATGAATGTTGTCTGAATAAACAGTTATTTAGGGTTAAAGTTTTTAGATGGTACGGTAAACACATAATTTTGGTTGTATAGTATAAAGAGGATCAGGCAGTAATTAGTAGGTAGTAATAACCATTAGGCCAGTAAAGACGATCTATTTAAGGGGTGTTTTAAATATAAATGAGGGAAACATCTGAGGAATGATAAATGAACTTAGTAGAGGGTAATGGAAGCAATGCAGTAACACAGTCATAAGTTCTTGTGATGTATTGGCTAACACAGACAAAAGAAATCCTGAACTGTTTTGAGGGTTTCTGTGGTTGGCCAGATAATCTAACCGAACAGTTGGAGGGTTAAATAAGGTGTTGGCTAAGACAGGGAAAAGTGCCGCAGGTTTGGGTGAGGTGAGTTATGTCATTCTAAACCCCTCATTCTTTTAATAAGGTATGGGGAAATGATTTTCTACCTGAAGTGGAAGGAGATGATTATTGTTCATATTGGAAAAGAAGGTAAAGACGCCAGTAAATTTGGGAGCTATAGCTATTGTACTCACTTAACCTATCTGCAAGAAAATGTGAAGCATAGCTAATTAGATACTCATGTATTGACAGCCCTGATAAAAGAGGAGTAGGGGGAAATTAAGCTTTTTTTGGTGGAAGGACCACGAAGAAGCAGCTGAATGTCTCTAACAACAGATATGGGACCTTTAAAAAAGCACAATATGCTAGAAAGAAGGTCAGCTCTGTTCTAGAAACTCCTCTTAAACCCTATGGAGAGGATTTCACAAAGAAGAGTTCTTCATAAAGTGAATAACATTATAGATAACAGTGAGCATACTCTTCAGAAGATTTTTAAACAACACGGTGTCTTCAGTAAGAGGTTTCTCTGGTGCTTACCGCCACAGAAGATACTTCCTGCCCACAGCTATCCACATCCACAGCAAATGGTAAAAAACAAAAAACCATCAATTACTCTAAAATTATTATTTTTTTTTTTTTATTGAACTGAATCATCAGAGTCAAGGTTCTATCAATAGTCTTTCCACTGCTACCAACCTTCTGAGAACAGTCATTTCACCCCACTCATCCAGTTACTTCTTCCTCACGTACTTGTCCACCCTTAGATGCCAACTGCTTCATTCCACATGTCTTCCTGGAAATGAGGAAGACATATTCACTTCCAATCAGATTAAAAAAAAACTATGTTCTGGTAAGGCTCCATTTTCCTAAGGCAAAATACTTCTCTCCTCAAGTTTCCTCTATTATTAACTACTCAGACAATTAATGAACCACCGCCCACCTTACTGTATCTCACATAATCAGTACAAATTCTCCTTCTGTCTCAGTACCTCTGCTGAGTTTGCACTGGTATATCTCTGGTACAGAATATACCCCCACTGGTGTTCTCAGCCAAGCTGTTAGAGGGCTGTCATAGACCAACGAATGTCAGCGTGAGTTAGTCTACCTCAGCTCAGCTATGACTAAGATGTAAATTGCATCCATCATGTGTGAATAGGTGAATGAAAGACTGTAGTGTAAAGCATTCTGGGGTCTTTGGACCTGATACAATACAGGTACAGACCATTTACCATTTGTCAATTATCTGTATTTTTCCCATAGTCTGACTTGCAAAAATACATCTCTGACGTCACACACTCTAGACTTTAGACAGGACTGGGAAATGTCTCCAATATTTGGTTGTGGGAAGTGGCAATATTATAAAGCTTTGTTCAAGAGTCTTGGATCTATACATACCCTCAGTTTTCTGTTTTGCTTTTTAGCTGTACTGGCTTCACACTACTGTCTACTTCTATTTGATTTTGCCCCTCAAACATCCATCATATATTAACACATGAGCATGCTTAACTTATTTGCTGACAATTTCCTGACTTCTGGGTAAAAAAAATACAATTTATTGTTCTATCTCAATGCATCTCACTAATCCAGGTACGACAATTCCATAAAACTGAATAAGTCTTTTATCCAGGTCCTTCTTTGTCCTTCTTTGCCTCTTATCCATCTAACTTCTTTGGTCTGGGGAGTTACAGGTAAACTTAGCCTTATAAGCAGTATATTTACATTATGGATTGAAACTGGTTGTCAATGTGCAAACATGGACCAACAGCCTAACAAATGGTCATTAGTGCTCTAACGACAGCTTGTTTCCAGAAAGATAAATCATGTTCACAATAACAGCATTCTAAAAGGGGGACAGATGGACCTGAAGGCCTCCACAGCTATTTAAGAGGAATGTTTTTCCTTTTAGAGAAATTGTTTCATCTTAAACCAGCATTCTTCCCTATCTAAAATGAGAACATCTTCATCACGAAAAGAGTGATGTTTGGCCTACAGATTAATGTCAAACATATTATCTTTGTTTGACATTATCTCTGTGCTGGACCATCCTTGTGGCCAGAGGCTGCTTTGTTTCACCAACGTATAACAGGTAACATTCCTTCTGGCACTTAACAGCATTTACTGTTTAAATGGAATAGCTTTCTTAGAGAAGGGACAAAATACTTCAACAAAAGATAACTCATCCAAAAGATTTACTCAACAATTTTGGGTATCTATTGTTTTGATTATCCCATTGTGGGCTCTAATACTTTTTATGGTTACAAGTGCAGTATTTATCTACCACTTAGAATTCTAGCTTATAAAGTTTCTGATTTGTTTGGTTTTGTATCTCAACCTTACATTGTTTCAGTAGTTGTATGACAGTAGTACTGTTTTTGTTTCTCCAAGCTTCATCCTGGACAAGGCAACTGGATTAGCAGGATTACTCAACCAGCACTACAGTCTATTTGTAATTTTACAACATCCTTGTCCATTAGCATGCCTGCAAGCAGATTAGTTTCCTAAACTCACATTCCACTGTGCTGTTTGGCCCTCTCTGGCACACTGCTCCATGTATCGCATGCATATCTGCTACTTTAGCTCCTGAAATGCCTCTAGGTTTTTTTTTTGTTTTTTTTTTTTTTTACAAGACAGCTTTGCAGCTCTGTAAAATCTGTCCACAATTTTATCACATCTATGTAAACCTCTCCTTTTTCAAAAGTTACATGTTTTGGTTGGCCTCTCAGCTCTGTTACATAGCAGTGCAGGGTTATACTAGCTCCTTGAATTCTTTAAAAAAAAAAAGTTAGAGTTCAGCCATTTTATTAGCAGTAGGATTGCAGAGCTGATCAATCTTTTTAATTGTGTCCTCTACTGTACTATCAATGCATCTGTAGCTTAGATTTACACTTGACTTTATTTATCTCTTGGGAGGATTCCTTTAGAGAAATTCAAACTCCAGCAGCTTAACATGGGGAAGAACCATCACACAAAGGGCAACAAGAGAGAGAGAGAGAGAAAAGCTGGATTACAAAATGTGTTACAGAGTTGCAATAGTTGGTAATAAATATAACATAAACGCTAAACTAACCTTAACTTGTCAAAGTAGAAATTTCCAACTGGACTTGTTGCAGAGGTTGTATCCTTTCATTGTACCTCATTTGAATTATAAGAAATGCCCTTTGCTTTTCATTCTTTCACAAATGTTGGTAGAAGCAGTCTCAATACCTTGATGATTTAGCTGGAAGTGATTCGAAGACTTGAAATCAATGATTCAGGTAGGTAAATGGATACTTTTGGCAATATAGTGGTGACTAATTATATAATTAGACAAAAATAAGTAAACTAATGGTCATAGAGAAGTCATGGTGATACTTAAAGCACAACTTGACACTTCACCAACAGTCCAAAATATCAGTTGGCACACAATGCTAATGTTATGCTGGGTATAATGGTGCCTCTTGAAAATTTGATAATCTCACCTCATATCAACACCTACTGTACACTGTTACAACTTGGGTCGATTGGGTGTTTTACAAAACTATCACCCCAACCAAACATATTGGTCACTGAAGCAAGCTTACATCAGTTAGCTTCTTGTATGATCCCAACCTTAACCACAACTGAAAAGTTGCAAAAAAACAAAACTCTATTACATGAGTTCTGCTTTTTCATAAAGGAACTGCTGTCAAATATCCACTCAGACTTAAAACAGCAGCCTTCTGATGACTGAAAAAAGTATGTAATTTCTCAGTAACTTGCTAAAGAATTATTATTCAAATATTAAAGGTGTGTTTATCTCCAGACTGTCTGTAAACGTTTGATAATCAAACCCCACAATGCGCTACTGTTGTGATTTTGGTCTTGGTTTTCATTTGGGATTTATGTGTTGATTAAGGAAGTGCTGATACAATTTTTTATTTTCAAATATGATACTGATATTGCAGCTTTTGGAAATGACTTATACCAATATTGACCCAACAACATATCAGGATGAAACATACATACTTTTTACTCATTTTGTAGTGTGTAATGTTAGAAAAGGCTCATTTAAGCGATATTGCTCAAACAGAACACAATAGTTCACAACATTAGGTAATAGACCAACTGACTCACGTATTTTAATCAACTGGTCACATAATCTTTAATTAGAAGTCAAGTAACTATGTAAGCTTGCTTAAATCACTTAGATACAGGCGGATATATTTCAGTATTTGTAATTGGCTGCTGTTGGAACAATTTCTGATACCGATATCGGTATGTATATCCCTAATTCTTTTTTTACATGTTGTTTATTTATGTTTGAAATGTCTTGACACATTCAATTCATTTATTTGTCTCTTTATTGTTAGATAGGTGCTACTACATAAGTTTATTCCTTTAGGTTTTCTTACCAATTTCTTGTAATTTTTCTGTGTATATTAGTGTATTCTCTAGAGTAGGGATTCCCAAAGAGGAAGGGGTGAAACACGAAGTGGGAGTTGTTATACCACAAACTATAATATTCATTTTTGACACTGAGGACCATCTCGCAACTGGTTCACTTTAAATATTGGTGGATAAAAATGATTTTCCTGTACACAATAATGGAACCCTACTCTCACAACACCATCACAGCACACAAAGCAGCTGCTACATGCTCATCTCTTTCTCTTATTTGCTCATTTGACCATTCAACTTTGGTTCTCAAACATAAAATCCATGCTGAACACTGGTTTTATTACATCATGTTATTGATAATGGTTTTTGACCATTTTATTATTTTTTTGCTAATAAATTCGTATATGTTGAATAAAAGTTTTTTAGATTTTTTTCCATATTTGTGCATGGAACTGTTTGTCTATGATTTGATCTCAATTTACACTTGTATTTGTTGGCCTAGACCACAGCCAGTTAGGCATATGTTCCCAGAACAAAACATGACAGTCTGTAATTGATTAAACAACATATTGGCCATTTCTGTTTAGTTTAGCTTCTAATGTCAGTTATTTACCATTCTCCCACCCAAATTCTCTGTTCCAATTTCTCCTGATTTAATCACTAGAATCTAACATCAATCTCCATCCTTTCTTCTGTTTATAGGAAACAGAAGACTTCAGTTGTATGGTTATCATATGAAATCGAATTGACAAAATCCTGCTTGTGGTGATTGAATACATACAGTACATCTACAAATACCAGTAATTTGTCACATAGATTTGGTAAAATGTTTAGAGTGTGGTATATGTATAATTCACATCACATAACAGAGAAAACTGAGTTAAAATTCTAGCTGACTAGAACAATATGTGCAAACATGCATTATAAGCTGACTGACAGCTGAGACCAGAACACGCACTGTTACTGCCTAATATTAAAACCCATCAGTGTCTCTAAAAAATACACCAACAGAACATCCATTAATTCACTTTTCTACTGACACATTTTCCTTTTTGATGTGGTAATGGAGATGAACATAAGTGGATAGAAAAATCCAGTGTCATCACCTCTTCCTTAAATACTCCCAATTGAGAGAGTTGCTTTTAGGCAAGCAACTAGGCAATCAATAATGGCTGAATACCACATTACTCCGAAATAGCTTTTTTTGGGTATGATTAGACATTTCACCAGATATTTTGCCAGCTTTTTCTGCAGTATACACAGTAATTTCGCAAAATGACAAAATGTTTTGGTATATATTATTAATCATCAAATATTTAAAGATTTGTTTTAAAACTAAGATGATTCTTTTGGCATTATGTCTTTATCAAGATGTTAAGAAACAAAAAGCTTTGGAGTCATTTTTTATGGGAAGCTGGAATAAGAGGTCTCTTAACAGGAAAAGTACAGTAATTGATTTTGACATTGTCACTGAGTTGGAAGATAGTGGTAAATATTTTGCCTAGAATGCACTACAAGCTCTTTCATAGTGTTTCAGAGTTTAATAATCAAAGACCAATTTATCATTACATTTTTAGAGATGTCTAGTATGTTGAAGAGTTTGTTACTCACCCCAAATACATTTAGGAATTCAAGAGATATGCAGATTCTGCTGAATAGTGTTGCTGGTTAAAGCTATAGATCCGTTAGTTATTTCCAATGTTCTTTTCCAATGTTCTTTGATTAAATGGTGTAACTATTTATTTCCCAAATTTAAGCAGTCTTTCAAGTTTGCTCTTCCTTGCATCACATTTACCTGGTATGTTATAAACAGCAAAGTCACCCAGGTTAACAAACTTCTCTTTATAATAACAGGGGAGTACACATTATTGTGGCATTACAGATGTTAAATATACCTCCATGATTTGAAACAAAATACTGAAACCATATTTGTTTCAATATCTTAAATATTAAACACATAAACATATATAATAAACATATATTTCATTTCAAAAACCTTCCATTGACATGGATTTGCTGCATACTGTAGGATGCTTGTTTTAAGCATTTATTTCTGTTAACTTTGATGATTGGGGTTTGCATGTTTATTGAAGCAGGTGCTTATACTTTTAGTAGTCTAGACAGTCTTGGAAATTTAAAGCAGCAGCTGTTTTCAACAAACATGTCAGCAGAGGAAAGCATTAGGTTTTCCAAAACATTCTAGAAGATGGTTGGGTAGACTTTGGACTTGAAAAAACATAACGGAACACTGAACCAACAGCTAGAGAGAACCCTTTGCGGCTTATCATCTGCGAGGAGGCTGTCAATAGAAACTGTCAAGTTGTCCTCCAGATGAATGTGTAGACCACAACATAGCCTTAATATAACATTCTAGACTAAGAATATTATGTACAATTAGAATATAAATTTTATAATAATGAGATACTACATTTTAAATTCTCTAAATTGTATTGACAGGCGATTTTTAGGGAACTTGATTATCTGAGAGCCACACAAATCTAAAAAAATGAAAGTTTGAAATGCCATTATTCATGTAATCAATCACTGTAGTATACAGTGAGACATTTACTCATAAAAATATTTAAATATATTATCTTTACAATGATAATCTTATTGGATGAGATGCACTTTGTGTGCAGGTTTTGTTGAATAATGCTATTATCATACGAGAGTTGTAAGCAACAGTCTTTCTGTTTTCGTGAAGGCTAATTAAAATAACATTTTGTAAACCTAAAAAATAAGACTTGCTTCATTTTAGAGCCAAATTTCTGTGATCAGTAAAACATAAATGCATCTCCCTCTGCCAAATTCCTCACATTGGAAGACCCTTGTCCCTGGTACAGTGTGGAATCTAAGCAATAACTCCCCCAGTTGAAGCAGTATAAATGGGTCCAGGAAATAATCGCTTTAAATCTGAGATCAAAGCTGTTGTAGTAGCAAACAACTTGACCTTCCCGACCTCCAGCACTCAGCATGGGAGGAAGATTAAAGGGACAGCAGGATGTGTGTGTGTGTGTGTTTGTGTCTGTGTGTACTTGTAAAAGAGGAAAATAGAGCAAATAAGCTGTCAAACTGTTCCTGATATGAGACACCTGCAGATTTAAAACATGTCCTTTCAGTTGTTTTGATGGCACATTTGAAAATCTATGCCATTAAAAACTGGTATAAAGAGGTATATATTGTAAGGAGTAAAGCATCTGTTTACTACCTGTGGCCCTAAAGAAAAAAAAACAATGAGCTGTTCTTTTTATTAAGAAAAAGGCAGTCCTTTTTACTCTAAAAAGTGTTAATAGATTGGCATATGTGTTTTATGAAAAACTCCTATATTTATTCGCTGAATACAACTGGTTTATTTTTAAAGCCAGGCTGCTGATGGTAAATAAAATAGCTGCCTTTTAAGATGGACTAAGACAGCCATTTTCACAGTGGGACACCGTGCATTTGGTGCACCCACTGAATTGGAAGATCAGCACTGATCTTCTTTTTAATATTTGGAAATACACTTGAACAATCACATGTTTAAACTAATGACACACTCTGTTTAAATTTTGAAATACTTTATTTCAGGCTTTACAATCAGCTTGTTTGATGAAGAATCTCTTTCTGAAGTCAATACAATTAGGCTTTAATTTAGCCTTAGACTGTTTTGTGGTCCTATATTCACCAAAGACACTGACCAATTGCTGCCTGCCTCTCATCTCACTCTGCTACTTAGTTTACCCACAGGCTCCTCTGATCCTCAGTGGTGTTTCTTTCACCTCTAGCAGTTAGCCTCTAGAAGCTAGCCTTGGCCTGCCTCCGTCTCTTCCTTCTCTGGCGAGCTACTCCGATGTCACACTGCCCTACTAAATCACAGCCCCTCTCCTTTTTCTCCAGGTCCTCACCATCCTGTTTCGATCCTCTGCAGTTAGCCTTTATAGCAAGACTGGGCCAACTGTATCCTCTCTGAAGCCTTCAGCTCTCTGGTTCCAGGCAGTCTTCTCCGATCTACCGCTGTGCTCCTCAGCTCTCTTCATGAACTAAAAGCAGCAAGCTGCCGCCTCTACCACTGTGGTTCCTCAGCTTCAGAGGGGGGCATGGCTGGCCGGCTCGTCCACAGTCTCTCTCACAGTGTTTTCACAATGATTTCCTGCTACTCTTGCCTTAACTCTCCCCTTACCTCTGTTGTTAGGGTAATTCATTCCCCCGTTTTGGGCACTGTGACCAAAACAAATATGAACCAAATTCAGGAGAAAAATGCGAGTCCACTCAGAATTAATATATATATATATATATATTAATTCACTC